>VUQK01014023.1:0-13847 GCA_015106715.1 Bujurquina vittata
CAAAAACAGCCCCCCCCTCCCCAAACACACGTACACACACAGACACACCCAAGCACCACCCACCCCCTAAACTGTACACAGGGGCATACACGCGCACACAAAGACTTACACATCTTTCAAGCACACATATCAGACACAAGGAGATTAAAAAAATGTGCTTAACACAACTGGACTCACAACACAAACATGCAGAAAACACGTGTGCACACGCTGTTTCCCAAAATGCACCGAGGACACATTCAGGAAGACGTATACATGCACACAAATATACACCCACCCTGACAGATACAGAGCAGCCTCCCCCACATCATCCATCTATGCCCAGCTGTCCCAACTACCACCCCCATCCCCCTGGGTAAGTGTGTGCATATCTGTGACCGTAAAGATGTTTGTGTGTTGGTGTGTGTGCCCTTCTGCCCACCTCTACCCATCCACAAGTTCACCCCTCCCCAACTCACTCCCCTTTTGTGCAGCCCTCGCACCATTGTTTACCTCTCCACCACTACCATCGCCACTGCTCACCGTCCGCCTGTTATGCCTCACAAGATGCAAATTAAAGTCAAAATTTAAAATTACCCGGTGAATTAAGAAAAAAAAAACATCTGCAATGCATAACAGCTTTTTTTTCTTAAAGGAGCACCCCCCTCCCCTTTTTACTGTTCTTCTCTGACTTGTGAAATGCAGAGTGTGTGTAGCAAAAGGCTCTGTTTTCAGTCTGACTTTCACAGCTTCGCACCCTTTAGTAGAGAAGCGATTGATGCATTCCTCATTCTGTTGTCACATCATTTGGAACCCCGAACAAATTACTTAAAATCTTTGAGGGATGCAGGTGGGTGGGGAAGTAAAGGGGGAGTGCTGGGTGGGACTGGACTTTGGGATTTAAGGACCCCCTATCTGCCGCCTTAGAACAACCTCCTTAGCCCTTGGTTTTTACTCTAGACTGCTTTTTTAAAAATCAATCTTCAGGGCTTGTGGGGGGATTCTCTGAGACCCCCAAAAGGCCCCACCAGCTCGCATCAAGTACCCCTCCACCACCCTGCCACCCACCCATTATATGTTGCCTGTCAAACATAGTTAGCTCAGAGCTGGGGCGATCCCCTCCTCATCCTCATCCTCCACCAACTAGAGCCCCCCATTCCCACACACACAGACTACCACCACCATCACAACCTAGCAGTGTCTGCAGCAGCAGTGAGGCGCCAAGCCGGCCGCCCCACCCTGCCACTGGAACAGCGCTATGAGAAAGAAAAGGGAGCACAGAGTGATCAAGGCAGAAAGAGGGAGAGGGAGAGAGAGATGGTGGTGGTGGTGGGGGGGTCAGCTTGCAGAAAAGGGCAGCAGCTTCACTGCTGACAAAAGAAAAAGAATAATGATTTTGAAAGAAGAGAAAGACAGAGTTGGGATGGAGAGAGAGCAAGACAAAGCTAGAGAAAAGCACAGGGGAAAAACAGGGAGAAGGCAAATGAAAGAGGGAAAGGCAGAGTGAGAGGTGAGCGAAGGACATGGCAGAAATAAGCATATATAGATTGATGAGAGCAATGAGGAGAGATGACAGGGTGACTTAGAAAGGGGGCAAAAACTCCAAAAGAGTGGGAAAAAACAATGAGAGCAGGATGGAGGGAAGTAGAGCAAAGAAAAAAGAAAGTGGGAAGGCTGGCATACAGTATGGATGAAAAGATAAAGAAAAAAGAATGAGGAGGTGCTGACATAAGTGGTGAGGTGGGAAGAAAGAGCAGCAATAAATGCTGACAACTGTTAAAGATAGGTTGGGATATTTTCAAATATATCTTAATACGATGCATGGCCAGAAGAACATTCACGCTTCTTGCTATCATTACTCGTCTCCATGCTGGTGGGAACTGATCTCCTTCTAAGGTGACTTTACCAGGGGCCAAAATGTGTTTCATCCTTACTAAATATATCAGGTTCGGCTGGGTGAAATAAAACTTCAGTAGTCTGAAATCAAGTGAGTCAGTGAAATCAAGTGGGTATCTTCCAAAGTTACGGCCTGAGACCTATAATAGAACAAGTCTGCCAGACCATATAGTTACAGTTATACATGCTGTAGTACCATCATGTGGAATATTACAACTCATTATACATCAATAGAACCTTCAGAACCCTAATTAAAATAATATGTATGAAGGTAATCCATAGCAACTACATAAGGTAGCTAAAGAGTGCACTAACCCACAGAAAAATTGGAAAGCATTTTCTACATATTGTGCTAGATACCAAAACGCCATCGCTGTCCATGCTAATGCACACGATAAAGTGCATGGAGTACATATTGTTGTTAGTACTTTCTACGTGATTTTTGCAAACCCGTTAGAGGAAGGATACAGTGCTCTGGGACACGTTGAATGCATGATATGTAAGTTTAATCCTCTGGTTTAATATGCAAAAAGACTTACTGCACTATTGGATGTGGTTTCAATTTTACCTGCATTTAAAAGCAGTTGGCAGTCGGGAGCGTCAGCGCTCCGGCAGGTCACGTGGATTTAAAGCATTAAATGACCTCTCTGTTTTTATTTTTTTCTAAGATAGTATTCCTACAATAGGAGGAATGCTTTGTGGTTGTCATCAAATTGAGCACCTGCTTCAGTGTTGTAGCCCCAATAAATTCTCACACCCTCACTAGTTTACAGATATTTTAACATGTCATACATTTGCACCAATTCCAGCTAAGATCAGGTTCAGCACAGGAATAAGAAACATATTTAAAAGTTCTGTACCTGATGGTTTAAATAAAAAATATCTGTCATCTTTTAAATGACAAAGAAAGTCTGCATGCGGAGGTGAGGGTGTTGATTGGTGTAAAGCCTGCAGTTAACATTCAGATTACAGTAACAAAATACTTTCCCGATACTCAACCAACCACTGCGGCTGCCTAAACCCATCCACACTTTAACTACCGCTTACTTGGATGTTTGTCATCCCTCATCAACATCATACTTGCTGCTATTTGTGAAGGAATACATTTTAGAACTGCTGCAATAGACCTAAGTTATCTTTATTAGGGCAACGCAAAATTTGGCAGGATTGTCAGTTGGTATTCTTGCCTGTTGAGTTTTTCTGCATTATTATTGCCTGATTTTCTGGCATTGTCTATGTAAGAAGTAATGCAGTGCCAGAAAAGCTGTGGCCAGCTTTAACTAAAAGCTATTCATTTCCTGCAGCTCTCTGAGCCACACAGGTTTGCGACTGGCTCGACCAGCAGCAGCAAACTGTGAGGCTGAAGACACCAATCCCAGAATGCAAAAGCTTCATGCTAATTTAAAATTGTGAAAGCACAATTTGACCCTATTTTTTGATGCAGTGAAGTGAAACTTGGCATTGCTTCAGAACCAGTATGCCTATTGTACACACACCTAAAATGTGAGACTTGAATCTGAACCTATAGTTTAATGGCATATATGCTTTATTGAGTTGCTAATCAGGCTGAAACCCATTATTCAGCTGCTGTTTGTTACATCATAATTACCTTTATCATTATCTCTGCAGAGCTGCAGTACAGCTTTGTCAGCTAAGCTTCTTTAAAAATGAATTGGATACAGTTGGGATGGGGAGACAGAAGAAGAGAGATGCTTTTGATTTTAAAGCGAGAAGACCAGTACCCAATACTATTTGAAAAGAAAACTCATCCACCAGAAATCATCATATAATATCAAAAAAGGCAACCAAGCTTTTTCTGTCCATCTGCACTCACGCATACACAGAGGAAGATAAAGAGAGTTAAATCTTTAATGCCTTGGCAAATGCACTGACTGCCCCTGCCAATAGGCCACTTAAAGAAATGAGTAGTCAATTACCAGAAGTCTGCCCTTTTGACTAGGATCACTGGACTTGCAATGGTGAGGCTCAGAATCTGCTCTCTCTCTCGTTCTCTGTGCTCATCTCTCTGTGAAAGATGGGTGTTGTCTACCCATTTTTCAAAACAGCAATAACAAGAAGTCTGGAAAAAATTTGTGTACCGTTCTGGAAAACAGAAGTTGCCACAATCAGATACTTGGACAGTTACATAAGCAGGAAAAGGACACACACACACACCGAGTGTTCATTTAATATAATTTACTTTTCAGGGAAATTACACCTTGATGATGTTACTTAATGATGTCTCTCAAATGATTCCAAACAAACTGATTAAAAACTCGTGAAGTTTTAACTTTTGTTATGAATGAAAGCTTTTGTTTGATGTCTGCTGTTTTAAGCTCTGGCTAAACATTACAGTTTGTAATATTATGATAGAGTAGACCCTCAAAGTATGCAAACAAACTTATTTGGGTTATGGCCTTAAACTGAAAAACATCTCAATCTTAATGTTACAGAAGATAAGAGTGACGCTCCCACATTTATGGCAACAGTGTCTCGACTGTCCGGTCAAGCTCCTGAACTTTGACACTCTGTGTCCAACATCAGCGATTGACCCTGCGGCCAGGCTCTTTTGGCTCTTGAGGCTGTCACAGCTGCAGATTAGTTTCCATCCATCCATTTTCTCAATCGCTTATTGAAAAACTAAGACAAATTAAGAATCGCCAATTAACTTAACATGCATATCTTTAGACTGTGGAAGGCACTTGCAGGCACATGAAGAGCATGACGCAAACTTGAGACATGAAGGTGTGCGAGGCCATGCTGCTAACCACCCCAGCATCCCAGATTAGCTCACGAGAAACATGAAAACATACTCGATATGGCTCAGTAAAGGAAAGGAAGTAAAGTAAAGTAAAGTCACTACCTTCACTCTCTCAACAAACTCACGCAGACACACAATCGTGCTCTCACACACTCACACACACCCATCCGCTCGTAAAACCTCCCGATAACAGGAGGGACTTATAGGACAGGGACAAGAAGGATAGGGCTCTCGGTGTCAGTGGAAGAGCCAAGATTAAAAAAGGGGAACAGTCCTAAAGCTTCAGCGAGGAGGATGAAGGAAGAGACTCAGTAAGCAGTGATGGAGGGATGGAAGGAGGACATGATGAAGGAAGAGGGGTGAGTCAGTGAGCCAAGGGTGATGAGGGAAGATATGCTTCAAATTAAATCATTTGGAACAAAAGAGGATTGTTGCCAAGCAACCCAGCCAGAACAGGGTTACCAGGGCAACAGAGGTGACCCGAAGCTTGACCTAAGAAATGGAGTCGCCCTTGTCGTCCATCGGCACACACACATCCGCACATAAACACACACCTCCGCCTCGCACTCCGTGCCTGTTGCTTTCAAGGTCCATCTGACAAACGCAAACAGACAGAAGGTTTCGCCTGGAAAACGCAGAACACAACCGAAATGTCAACCCAGAGTGCAAACAAAATGCAGGGCTTTCAATCAAGGCCAGTTTTAAAACTGAGTGGGGCCAGGGTTAGGCAGTTATGATGTTAGGCAAAATCAACAGCTAGTGAAGCACAACACATAAACTGTCCAATGTCCAAGATGGGCTTGTAGAATAAATAAACAGAGCTGTATTTTTCACAGGGTTTTGGCAGCAATATCAATATACAAATACTGTTTGGAGCTAGTGGATGGTGCCCAGATTCTCGCTTAGTGAGGAAAAGGGTGAATAAAGGCTTATTTAAGGACCTATTAAGAAGGTAGAAAATTTGGTTGAAAATTATGCCTATGATGTTACTACGGATAAAGTCCAAACAATAGACTGCAAGGGAACTAAACCAAAGAAAATTTTGTGTGTGTGTGGGGGGGGGTTATAACTGCAGTAATAACTGCTTAATTATAGGAAGACCAAAAGATGCAGATGACACATACAGATGAAGCCACTCAATGCTGCCGCTCCCAGCCGGCTGACAGCCAGTCCCCCTCCTCCTTCTACACTGTACCAGTGCTTTGGACTGTCTTGTAGTGAAAAAACAAAAGTATTGCCTATATATAAAAGGCAGTGGCTCAGTTCTTGGATTAGATGATACAAACAGTAGTGTCAACTTTGTTCCACACTGTGTTTTGTTCATTGGAACATGGGATTGCCGTACAGTGTTGAATTCCATTAGGTCATTCTGTGCTCTTATTATGTAGAGGTGCATTATGTGTAAAATGAATTGGCTGAATCAATGAAATTATAAATCCTGCCATTGACAAAGTAATATCCTACTTATCAGTGCAGGAAAAAATACTTTAACATTTAAAACTGCAGAAATATCTCCTTGACAAGCAAATACTGCCTTGATTTGAGATATTTCATCTCCTATCACACGAGATTCTTAAGGCTGATGCAAAAATCTGATAACAATATATCATCCTATATTTATTGGACTATGTGCCAGATGAAAGCGTTGTGAGCTATTTTATTGTGACACCAGAGTTCCTGATGAGTGGAACGTTTTACTGCTGAAGAATAAACTTGTGTTGACTTGGCTGTTTGATGGACAAACTATATGTAATTGTGACACTGATTCTAGATGACATCAACCATAACAGAGGAGTTCTACCCTGAAATTTAATGTCATTTTATTTGTTTGCCTTTTAAAAAAGAAAAAAAGCATGTATGAATTGCATGAAAATAATTTGAGGGAGAGATTTTGAAGAAAAAGAATAAGGTTTAAGCCGTCAGTACACTTCACATAAAGTGAACATTGAGCAGCGTATAAAAAATTCTCATCCAAAACCCTTTGACATCAGAAATGGCCTGTTTCCCTGGTGCTATTCAGACAAAAGTATAGCCTAAACATTTTTACCTTTACACATGGTTGCACTACAATGTACAAACCACTTTGTTTCAGCCTTTGAATACACAGTACTTACAAGAACAGCCTTTATAGTTTCACCATCACCCCCCCTTCGAATACAGATGTGATCAAAAATCCACTGAAATTACTTTAGAAAACAGCCTAGCATGCATGTTTTAAGCTTCCGTGTTTTCTTCCCCTGCACAATTAAAAAAATTATTAGAAACCTGTTCTGATTCAGTCGTACTACAAATCATGATACTTGCAGACGCTACTGAAGTCAGTTTCTTTGGTATCATGTCAACTCTCCTGTCTGGCTGCTTCCACTTGAAATCACAAATAAGCGTGCTCTCTCTTCTCGTCATGTAATTGTTGCTGAAGTACATGAGAACGGATGTTCGGCTGGATGTTTTTCTGTTTCGTTTCAGGCAGACCTTCTTCCTTTCTTCTCTTTTCCTCTAGTCTCTGACTGCTCAGCAACATGACATGAAAGGACGAAGGAGTGTTTTTGCAAGTGTGCTCATGGGGGGGTGCATGACTGTGCGTCTCCCTTGAAATAGAACAGAGAGACAAAGCAGGGTCGAGAGAAGCAGAAATGTTAATGTGGACCAAACTTTGCAGTCTGTGTAATGTGTATGTGTCTGTGTATCTCATGCAAGACTTGTCTTCTCCTCACTGGAAGCGTGTGTTTGCAGGTGTACAGGAACACCGTCTCCCTTGCTATCCCGACATGTTTCCCGTCTTGAGGGACCACTTTGAGAAGTGTGTGTTCTTCAGTGTGTGTGTTTGTGTGTGAGACCATGTACAATGCTCCTCTTTCCCCATCATGTCTGTAGGAATGTGTGTATGCCTTGTAACAGCGAACCCCCACTAACGAACGCAACCCCTCAGATGGCCCCCACCGTTTGTCACTCCCAATCAAGACAAAGGAAATCAATTTTTTTTAAAGTAAGGCGAGGGATGAAGAAGATGAGAAAGAGGGAGGGGGGGAAAGCGGTCGCTGCTTCCAACAATGGCTCCACAGACACAAACAGTGAAACAATAGAGCATGGACAGTGGCGGTTTTATCTGCGGGCGCTATGAGTAGCGGGGGTGCCTCTACACATTGTTATGGTGCCCCTTGAGGGGTAATTGACTAATAAGGGTCACTCCAAGTGGTCTTAACTGTAATGGCCGCCTAGACTGCTAAAATGGCACGGCCATGTGGCCATCTGGTTGCGTGCTTGAGACAAAATATGAGGGCAGCACCTCACAGTATATGATGCAAATGCACACAGCTGCACAAGCGCCTGAAATGTTCTGTGATATGTTTTTTTTTCCAACATCACAAAGTGCAAATTCAAATTATAATATACAGTCTCATTTATTCTGATTGATGAATTTCTGCTGAATTACAATACAGTGAAATTAAATTATCACTCAGCTGGAGACCTTCTGAAATTTTTATCAACAACCCCTGGACCGTAATCATTTTACAAATGCGAGCACGGCAGCATACAGTGCACACCTACACACTATAAATACATACCACACCGAGGGCACTAGAAGATGGTGTTATTAAAGTAAATATAGCAAATAGGTGGGTAAAGAATCAAGACAAGGCACTACTTATGTAACCCATAATCTTTTATGTTTTTTATCTTTAAAGTCTCTGTGTTACTGACATTCATTTAATATTACTTACCGTAATGCATTCATGCACAGCATTCCCTTGTAAATTTTATTCAGGGTAAAAACGGCTCCGAGAGATCACTTAAAGCACTACAGATCACTAAAAGTGCTTTCTGGACAATAAAACTCTTACTGTCTTCTTAAGATCAATTAACCCATTACAGTGATTCCATGGTAGCTTGAGGGCTGGATGATATTTGCTGCAGGAACAGAATAATAAATCTATAAACCTAAAACAGAATCATAAAAAGCAATCAATGTTCAATATTTAAAATGCACTGCTCCAAAAAATTAAAGGAACACTTTTTAATCAGAGTATAGCCTCAAGTTAGTTAAACCTCTGGGATACTGATCTGGTTAAGTAGCAGAGGGGGCTACTAATCAGTTTCAGCTGCATTGGTAATAATAACATTAACAACAGGCGCACTAGAGATGCAACAATGAGAACCCTCAAAACAGGAACGGTTTTACAGGTGGAGGCCACTGACATTTTCCCTACTTATCTTTTCTGACTGTTTTTTTTTTCTCGCTAGTTTTGCATTTGGCTACGATCAGTGTCACTATTGGTAGCATGAGATGAAACTTGCATGCATACAAGCACATGGGGACCACACAAACTACTGAGTACCATGGGTTGCTACAATGAAATTTCAGCAAAATGGACCAGCCTGTTGCACCATTTTTTCACTCTGATTTTTGGAATGCTTTTGAATTCAGCCCTCTGTACAGTAAGTTGGTCATTTTCATTTCTATCATACATTGTAGCATTCTTTCATTCCTACTGTAACACATTATCCAGCACATATCAGTATAGATATCCGGCATGATTTTTTTCCCCCTATTGAGATGTGATATGTTTTCCTTTCATTTTTCTGAGCAGCATATATTGCAGGTGTTTCTTTGTGCAGTTATGGATAGAGAGGAAACATCACTTTAGGCAGCAGCCTAACTATCTGACACAACATATAATAAGGTAAATATAGGCTAGATCTATCATCCTGTCCCTAATGGGTGCTATAAATTTATATTATCAAGGTATATGTCAAGCTAAAAACCTGGAAAAACACCCAACAGCCTGTGGTACATCTTTGTGCATGCAAGCACAGATGGCATGATAGATGTACGGTAGGCTGTGCAGATGTGTGTGCACTGCACCAATCAATGTCATTTAAAAGGGCCAGATCAACCAATCTACAACTGTCAGAAACTATGAAAGACAAACAAATGTTGCATATTTACCACCATGGATTTCAAGTACCACAAAATGTATATACATTCATTTTCTGAACTACTATCCAATTCAGGGTTACAGGAGGGCCGGAGCCTGTCCCGACTGTCGTAGGGTGGGATACATCCAGGATAGTTTGCCAGTCTATCACAGAGCTAACTCCCAAGCCACGACATATAATGCAATATAAGTTTAGTTGGTAGACCGCTGTTGAGCACTTCTGTGCAGCGTGGTGTGGCGTGTTCTGCTGGTGGAGATAGCCTTGTGTCATTTGGGGGATTTGTTCTTGCCACATGTCAAAGTAACATGTGTACAGATGCCAGGATATGATTTCCCAGCAAAACACTGTTATAAAATGATCAATCTCATTCACTCAGTCAGTGGTTGAGGCTGTAGCTGAGCAGTGCTGGTTTTCTTAACTGTTTTTACACACAACCTACACGGTCATTTCCTGTGAGAGTACAGTCTCAGAAACACTGATATTTCGAAATCTGTGTAATACAAGTTAAGCATTCTGCGCGTCTAAAAAGTAATATCTAGTAAGAAAATATTCCTTTTTTTTTTTAAATTTGCATGAGCTGACATTTTTCACACAAAAAAATATTAACATACAATCCATAGGCTCGCACGCTACATTTAATTCTCCAGGCAGAGCTACTGTACAGCAGCACATTACTATGATATACTCACGCTCTCCATTCATACACTCAGTCCTGAATCTGAATCTTATTTAATGTCATGAGCCACATTTGCCTGGAGTGGAGCCCTACAAGCTCGGCTCCGAGAGGAAAGGACTGAAGTCATCTTTCTTTCCC
The DNA here is from genome assembly GCA_015106715.1 of Bujurquina vittata. Taxonomy (NCBI): domain Eukaryota; kingdom Metazoa; phylum Chordata; class Actinopteri; order Cichliformes; family Cichlidae; genus Bujurquina; species Bujurquina vittata. The sequence continues at coordinate 10,389 of VUQK01014023.1, forward strand.
TGCTGCCTCGCTCCGTTCTAGCTTTCGCTGTCTCGCTTACTCTGCCTCTGTATCTCTCCATCTCTCTCTCGCTCTCTCTGCTGTGATCACACCCACCTCGCTCTCTCTCTTTCTTCCTCTGTCTTCCTCTATATGCTTCTCTACCTCTCTCTTCCCCTCTGCAGTCAGTGAATTCCCTCGGGTTCGACAGCAGGAGACTATTACACTCACAGACGGATTCTCTCTCCTCCAATTTCTCTCTGTCCTCTTCCTCCTAGCTCTGCCTCTCTTTCATCATTCCTCTCTTCCTCTCCTTCTCCTCTGTTCCTCCTGTGCTCTCAAGCCTCTATCCCCTCATTCATTCTCTCCATCAGCATGAATGTGTGTTTTTGTGCATGCACAGGTCTTCCAACCCTCCCTCCTCTTAGTCTTCTTTCCCTCTTCAGCCTTCCCTTCCTCTTTCTCTTTTTCTTCAGTCAATATAATTGGCATCGCAGGAGTGCTCCCTGCAGAGTATGCTAAAACAGCAAGCACAAAAACAGAGGGAGAGCAAGAGAAGGAAGCAGGAAGGGAGAGACATAAGGATAAAGGCAAAAAGACAGAGAGCAAGCAAGAGGGGAGGACAGGAAAGCAGACAGCCTGAAAAGAGGGAGGAAGATAAGACTAAAAAGGGACTTAAAAGTGATGAGACAGGAGGAGATATAAACATAGAGAATGGAGGGGAAAGTGATATATAAAAACACAAGACAACAAAAAGAAAGACAATGGCAAGAATAAGATGTCTGAGAAGAATAACAAAAGGAAACTGAGAAAGGAGGTGGAAAAACAAGGGAGGAAGTAAGATAACACAAAGGAGATGAGGAAAAAGTAAAAAAGAAAAAAAACACGAGAGAGAAAGAAGAATTAAAGCAGGAAGGCAAAGAAGGGTGAGAACCACCGTTAGACAATAAAAGAAAAGAACCCCAAAATGAAATTATTCAGAAAAGGTAAGGAAGACAAAGAGAAAATAAGACAAACAAAAAGGAACGTGAAGACGGGAGGAAGATGCAGGGGATGTAAGACAAAGGCAGATGCAGAGAAGAAAATGAGGAAGAAAAATAGGAGAGAAATGCCTCAAACACAGCAATCAGCAACCAGAGAAACCAGAGCGCATCCATTCAATTCCATTCAAAAACCAGCCAGCCACTCAAGGCAAATTCAGCCATATATCTCCTCCTGACTAGACACACAAGTGCCAAACCACATTACACTGCAAGACAACCATCCTGAAATAACCCAGACCTCAGCTGCAGCTGCAGCACTCTCTGTCTCTGCCTTTACAAGCTCTCTGCAGGTTTCACAAAGAATAATTGAACTTTTTTTTAAGTTATAGGCAATATTTCAAGGTAAATGACCATGAAACTCACAGATTCCTTACAAGATTCAGGAAAGGAGAGCATCACACTAATGAGACCTTCTACACTGGTCCCAATTAACCAATGCAATGTCAGTAAGGGGAAATCTTCTTGGCAAAAAGCACATTCATCAAAACTTCAGGTGCCTCGTCCTGCAAAAGAGAGCTGACAAAGCTGTCCAGCCCCCTGCCTATATTCTCACCCAATTGCCTAAAAATGCAGGTCAGAGGAGTGCAGAGATTACTGAGAGTATAGTACTTATATTGCCAGAGATTTAAACATCACAAGACTTCTGGCTAATGAGTCTCACACTAATGAGCTAATGAATCTCCTGCTGACACTCAGACTTGCTGAAATGAAATGCTATCTTACGCAGTGTAAAATGTAACACACATGTAGGGCTGAAACTAACTTTTGTTTTTGTTATTAATTCATCATTCATTGTTTCATATTAATTGATCACCTCAGTGGGAAATGTGTCAAAATGAATACAAATGTGTATCGCAACAACACGGAGGAGCCTCATAACTGCTTACTTAATCTGAATGAATGTCACAAACTCAAATGTGTTAAATTCCCACTCCTCTTCTCTTTCTTTTTCTCTCTAATAATAAAAAAATGCACTTATGTGAACCTGCATCACCCTTCTGGAACAATCAGAGAAAGAAAAGCCGTGCACATCCTGTGGTTCAACAGGATGCTGTGCCAAAAAAAAACCACAACCAATATGAAAACGCATTCATACGCACACTAAATGACTCCCATTAAAAGATTTATTTGGCTAAAGAAAACATCACAAAGCAACTCTTATATGTGTGGCACTTATCCTCAGAGGATGCACCTGTAGCTCAGCCTTTGGATGAAAGCGTCTGCCAAATGGATGAATGCAAATATATGTCTAAATTTAGAGAAATTAAAGCTCAAAAAACACCAAGCAAATCTTCACACTTTGTTATTTCAGTATAGCTTATGACATTTTAACAATGCGACAATGTGATAATGATGAAATAACAGCGAATTATCAGCAAGCGCTGCGGGATGTCTCAGCTTTACACTTTTGTTGTGCTTTGCCGCTCACGACTTTACAGTTTTGGCTCAGGAAGGCAAATTTTATTTTTATTCATTTAATTTACTTTTTATTTTTAGAGAAATGGCTCTCGAAACCCACCGTAGCTACTCAGACACAAAAAGTAAACGAGTTTTCCCTCAGGGGTGGGTGGAGGCCAAAAGCAGAGCTAAAAGAGGGTAAACCTTGGCCTCACCAGACGTCCAGACAAACCCAAAGTGAATGATAATGTTGATTTCCATATTTAAATAAGAATATAGCCATATCACAATGTCATGCTGTGTTAAAATACTATTTTGGTTCTATTTCTCTCTCAAAAAAAATGTTTTGAGTTCACCTTTATGTACTTTGCAGAGGAACAAGGTAACAGTCGGCACCTTCGTTTAAAGAAGAAAAACATAGAATGGGAGACAATAACACTGTTACCAAAAACATGGAGAACAGATGAGATTAAGTCACTTAAAAGAAAAAAAGTGGACTGAATGCTACATAAATAAATTCATGTACATGTAAAAATTCATCAGCATAGCTGTCATTATAATATCAGTAAAATATTTCATTTCATTTCTTTCGCTTAAAAGAAATCTGGATGGCAAATATTTATCATTACAGTTAATAAAAATATGCCACAAGCTTTAATAACCTGATGTAAATTCTTGTTAACAATCTACAAGATTTCCTAGATTTTCTCTCGAATCTGACACTGTGTAAAATGCAGCGCAGAAGCCCTCAGAGGCTGACAGTCTTCCTCGTAATAGTGTCATTTGTTTATGGTAATTACTTTATTGTCAAAATCTGGCTGAGGTTTACAGATCTTACAGTGCAACAAACAGGACACAATAAAACGGCTAAAAATGAACTTATTTCAGATTCAGTACAGCTTATAAAAATTCTAATATTATGAATGGGCAGTGTAATAAAAAGGACAACATGAAATTATTTGTTAAGGAACATGAAGTCCTTTTTTTTTTTTTTTGCTAAAGCAGAAATGATGAATAAAAAATTAAAAACCCAATTTTT
>VUQK01014023.1:15504-43633 GCA_015106715.1 Bujurquina vittata
TGTCTGTTTTTTCTTTCTGGTGTTGTGTTGGTTTTTTTTGTTGGGTGGGGGGGGGGGGGGGGGGGGGGGGGGGGGGGGGGGGGGGGGGGTTGGAGCCTATCCCAGATGCCATAGGGCGAGAAGCAGGGTACACTCTGGACAAGTCGTCAGCCTAACACAGAGAGACAGATAACCATTCACACTCACGTTCACACCTATGGCCAATTTAGAGTCGCCATTTAACCTAACCCCACTAATTGTATGTCTTTTTGGACTGTGGGAGGAAGCGGGAGTTCTTGGACAGAACCCATGCAGACACGTGGAGCCAAGCAGCATACCATTCAGTAAATAAAGCAGTGACTGTTTTTCTATTGTCTGGTACAGGCAATTGTCTGGAAACTGTTAAATATGTCTTCTCTGACCATGATGAAGGCTTGGCTTTCATATTAGGTGAATAGGTAACACAATTTATTAAAAAAGCAGCTTACTGTACCTCAGCAACATATCAATATGGTAGTTGGCTATGAAATTGTTCAAAGCTTAAATTGGAAATGCGTATAATAACAGTAGCTTACTTCACTATTTTGCAAGCAGTGGCCCGTGTTACAAACTGACATCATCAGCATGTCTTCGCAGACATGTTGTGAGGATAATTTTAGCACCGTAATACTATCCACAGTAAGCACAACCTCAAAGAACTCTTTCATGTTTTAACATGAAATTTAGCTGTCTGTGATTGCCATAAGCTCAAAAGCTAAAAAGCCCACTGATAACTGCACATTGTTAATGAAATTCTCCTTCAAATCAAGTGAGTGATGTAGAATGTTAAGGTCAGGAAATAAAAAGAAAACTTTATCACAGATAGAAGTCGCTGTCTGTCTGTGACAGTTTCAAATATCCACACTACCGTACCACAAATGAAAGACAATTAGACTTCCTGTTATATTGAAGCTGAAGGCCCTTGTAGACTGCAGGTGGAAGATTTCAAATGCCATGGCTAATCAACTCCTGGATATAAATTACTGTCATTCCAGCGAGCAACAAAGTACATTTCCCCAAACATTGTCATCCTCTGTTGGCCTTTACAACTCAAGTCTTGCATAAAATCTGCTGCATTGCTATATATCTCTCTGCGGATAAATCTATGCACTAACACTGTCATGGTTAGGGATTCCCCCCCGGGCCAGCGGTGCTCACAAACGTATGCAGTCATAGCGGCACAGTGGGAGAAATCATCCGACAAATGGCAGGTGTTGCATCACTTTTCTATTTCTTGTTTTTAATGGATTTACTTTCCTAACAGAGCAGATATCTGTGACTTCACTTTGAAACTGTTATATAAATAGTTATTTTATCAGACTGTCTATCATGTCTGGCACTCTGAATTATTCATTCTTATCTTAGTAGTATTAAAGAAGAGCTTTAAAGGTCCCATTCCAGTGCTTTTTTTAAAAACAGAGAGAATAATATGCATGATGATTTCTGTTGAATCAGTGCATGTGTTTTCATTCCTCCCAACAGCGAGGTGCTTTTCAAACACAGAAGCCACTGTGGCTTTGTTAATATCTGCGTGTGAGCATTTGTATGTTTTAGCATGTGTTCCTGTATAAAATAAGAAGCTAATAACATAAAAATAGCTAATAAAGTATTTGTTTTGTTGGCTTTTCTGCGTGTAACAGGATGAAGTCCCACAGCAAATTGCTCATATGAATGTTTGACAGTGGCTCACAAAATCTGTTCATCAGTTGTTGTTTTTTTTCACTCAAATTGAAGATGTCAGACTTGATTCAGGTGAAGCTTTCATTTTTCATTTCAAACAGTGCAAAATCAGTTGACTGGAGGGAGTTAAGAGATTCAACTCTGACAGTATATTTGATAGCGGTACTTGAAAGACTGACAATTAATCAAGAGACCGAGATCGCCGCCTCCTTCATTCAGTTGTCAGTTCACTGTGGGAGCACGCGCCCCCTGTAACCACTGCTATTTGTGTGCATACATGTCCGGTGAGAGACATCTATTGTTTGGAGAATATGTGGCAGCCAATTTATGACATACTTGCTGAAGCTAATCTGAAACTGCCAGTAAAAATGATTGAATTTTTGAAGATGCAATTACTGTACATCTTTACATGTTTGCAGTTTAACTGATACTCTAAACCAGAACCAGACCCACTGACTGAGCAGATGCTGCAGGAGTACTGTGCCTTCATCAAGGCTGCATTTCCAGGACAAATGATTACAGTGGGGCTTCAGTATGTGACATTTCACTTGCTGTGTTTTCTCATTCAGTTAGTTAGACATAAGGGCTAAAAATAATGACTCTAGATTTGACTTGATATGAAACTCTAAAGCAAAAACATAATCAAGTCCTGAGTTTTGACCTGGTAAAATGCAAAACAGTAATAGTAAAGAACTGTAAATAATTATTTAGGATGCCAAGAATTGGTTATTTTCAACACTGATGAAACTGACAAATACTTAAGTAAACAACAAATTACTTTGGAAACGCAAAAGTATCTTTAACTAGGAAACATGGGCGGCACGGTGGCGCGATGGTTAGCGCTGTTGCCTCGCAGCAAGAAGGTCCATCTGGCCGGAATCTTTCTCTGTGGAGTCTGAATGTTTTCTCCGGGTCCTCTGACCTCCTCCCACAGTCCAAGGACATGCAATTGGTGGGGTTAGGTTGAATGGTGATTCTAAATTCCCCATAGGTATGATTGTGAATGGCTGTCTGCCTCTCTGTGCTCGACAGACTGGCAGCCTGTCCAGGTTTTTGCTCAAATTGTTTCGTGATTATCAAAGTTACAGGATAATTTTCTGTTTATGTACTTTGAACCCTGCAATCAGTTAAGCAAAGCCAGGCAGGACGTGGATTTCCATACCAGGGTGTCAAAACAGTTATTCAGTTAGATGTCACTGGCATACACAATGTCCTTTGGCACTTGTGCATTGACACATTGGATCTGGTATTACTCGATGCAGAGAGATCAGTTTTCATTTGCACAGCAACCAAATTGACATTAACATGTTGCCGGGGGGGGTAGCCCACTTGTTATCTTACTAATCTGAACTTTATTTTGATTGGTTTTCACTTGCTGGTTAGGTTTAAGCACCCAAAACTACTTGCTTAAATTTAGCCCATTAACTTTAAATGTGGAAAAACAACTTTTACCCAGTGCTTTCAAATGCAATGCCAAGCAATCCTTTTACAAGTTTAATGGCTTAGATTGATTTTAACACTACTGGATGACAGGCTAAACCAGGTTGCCATGGTTTTCAGGATTCCTCCATTGAGTGGCAATACATAGCAGCATGAAGAAATGTTGCCACCCTTCCACTGGCAGCTGACCCTATGATGTCCTGTGTAAAATGCACTGGGTGGTTGATGAAACCAGGCCAGCTCTGAATCTTACAGCCCCTGGGGCTAAGAACCAGAAAATGTCACCAAACTCTTCAAACAACAACAAAAAGATGCTCTCCCAGGCATGCTGCTGAGCGCTGTCACAAAGTCAAGCGTGACACCTCCCATGTACGAGTCTATATACCTCCCCTCCCGCCTGCCTGTGAAGATATCAACCTGAAAATAGCTCAGTGAAGCTGAACACCGAGCCGCCATAAATAAATCACAATAATATTTAAATATTCATTGTAGAATAAGAGGAAAAGGGGAAAAAGCAGAGGATAAACTCCTTCTTCTTTGGTTCACACATCAAAACAGTTTTCCTTGAGGAAGTTTGACTGCATTATCAAATTCTCCCTTCAAGGTACTCATCAAACATACAGTAGCTTGTATAAGAGGCTGATAGTCGTCACGCCTCGGGCTGCCTGTGTGAATGAACAGCAGATAAGGGCGTGTAGCTCATTAACTCAATTATATTGTTCACTTCTGCTGTCTGTCGATGCACTACGCAAACAGGATCGAATTTGCCGGTAGATATGAAGTCATCTTCATTGGCACGCAGGCCAACGTAGAGTGATAGTACTGTAAATATAAAGAGATGGGGGTTTCCATTCAGAAAATATATCAGCGTGGGCTTGTAGTGCCTCACAGCAGGAGTTTGGTCAATAAATCTGTTCTTTAAAAAAAAGCCTATCCTTTTGTCACACAGAAGCAGGGAAAAAAAATCAGAAACAATCAAAATAGCACTCGACATGCTGCGGCATTCTCAGCGTGGAAAACAGGAGGTCTGGCATGCACTCCTCAATCCTGCCCCGCTGTTTGCTTTTGATAGCAAAAGTCATAATGACATTCAAGTACTCACCAGGCTGAGAAATGAAGCTGTGACAGAAGGAGAGAGAGACAGAGACAGAAGGAAGAGGAGGACATGGACGTGTGTGTTCACATAGTACTCATGAGTGTGTGAGTGCATGTGTAAGCTACTGTACGTGTTATAGTGAATGTGCTCGGGGTCGGGTGAGACATAAGTTGGTTTGGTGCCAAGTAGTGCAACTCGCTGCAGCGCAGACAGCAATGCTCCGCTGAAACCCAAGTCTGTTAATAAAGTGTGTGATTAATTTGCTCTGTGTCATTTTCCCAGTGTCCTCCTACAACACTACTTCAGAGATGGCTTGAAGAGCCATTTAATTACTCAGCACTTTGCTCACTAGGAATTGAAGAACTGCTGGTTGGACAGCACCTTATGGGGAAAAAATATATGCATAAGCAATTTGGGAACTGTTACACATCAAACGCCTACACTGTGTATATAAAAGAGGTGCACAGTGTGGGGAGTATATATGTATGCTGTATGCGGGCTCGCCGGCTAAACGCAATTTTTCATCCAGCAGTCAACAGCCTGGCTCACAGGGGTATTTTTGTTTAAGTAAAGAACAAAGTGTCTTCAAAGCCCCATTTGAATATGTGTATATGTGTGTGTGTGTGTGTGTGTGTGTGCGTGTGTGTGTGTGTGTGTGTGTGTGTTCATGCCTTCATGCATAAATGTACACATGCATTTTCCTGGAAGTGTTTCTGTGTGTTCATTAGCATGTGTTTAAGGATTCGTGTGTCGCTGCCTCTGTTTTTTAAACTTGGTTTTAACTGGTGTCTTGGGCCATCGCATTCAAAATAATTATCACTACACACTCGTCTTTATCATGTATCTTCAAAGTGTTCAGCTGACCGCTAGTGTTCAGATTTCATTACTCTTTATGTAATTTCTCTTAGAAGGCCAGGGGTTCGCTTGCACAGTTGTTTTATCCGTCACACAGTCAGATATCAACGTGTTGGAGATGTTCCCATATCAGGGAAAGATGTGCACATGAGAGAAGTTTACCTTCAGGGGTTTCTGGCAGAAAGCCAACCCAGAAAGGATTTTAATACAGTGTTAATACTGCAAAAGGGTCTGTTTTAACAGAAGCTATTAACCTAAACCATGTAGGTACCTTATCAAAACAGGAAAAAATGTAAATAACACACAATGTAAGTCTAAAAATCACATTTAATTTGGGTTTTAATCTCAAGGGTGAAAGTCCTGAGTTTGATCCTTTGACGACAACCTCATCCTCAAGTTGACTTTGTTGTGCCCTTAGTGTGCTATAGGAAGAACACTAACATGCTGATATTACACACAGCATCGTCGGTCTGTCTCGAGTTAATTGCAAGATGATTTTGTCTTGCAAAGATGTGAGACTGTTCTTGCTTTGATGCGAGACAAAATCAATTTAAACTTGAAAAACAATCGGAGAACAAGATAAAAACAAGGAGCACCGTGGCTGCGTTGTTTTTGGGGATAGTAGGTAAGTAAAGTTTATTTATATAGCGCATTCCACGGACATAAAAGTCACCAAAAAAAAGAAAAATGTTAAACAAAACAAAAAAACCCCATCAGGATTATATTTGTGTTTGCACTACAAAAACACCAAAAGCTATGTGGCTATGTGAATCCCAGACAGCTTCAGAAAGCGGCTCAAGTGCTTGGAGTGATTACAATGTGCTTTGGTCATCTACAAATCTCTGCGAAACTGCCAACAATTCAGTTTCCAGAACAAAAATCAATGACTTGCAAATTCATTTTAAACACAATCCTAACTTTTTTGGAAACGCAGTTGTTTATTCATGTCCATGTGTGTAAATGGCAACGTACAGTCAAGAAATTCATGTTCACTGAACAAGAAGCATGTTTAAGTCTGCGTGAGAGGAAAGCTGGCTGAAAGACAGATAGATAGACTGTGTGTTTGTGTGTGTGTGTGTGTGTGTGTGTGTGTATGTGGGGATTCTTAACAGTCTGCCTAGCAGGGTGTGAGAAAGCGAAGTGAAGGAGAGTGAATCAAAACGAGGTGTATGTATCTTGGAGCACTGGCAAAGGTGTGTGTGTGTGTGTGTGTGTGTGTGTCTGTGTGTGTGTGTGTGTGTGTGTAGTAGATTCTCATGCAGGGATAAGCAGCTTAGAGAAGAAGCATATTCTTTTCTAAGTAAATCTCATTAATTTTAATTAGCTGTATATTTAGCCTGTACACCTGGATTGGGTGTAATTCCGTTTGTATATATAGCGACAGGTGAAATGACTCAAGTTGCAATTATATTGCCGAGCAGCCTTGCATTTGCATAATGTCCTGTTTTTGATTGTGTCGCATGGCTAAGAAGGATATCAGAGGCAAATATGCATTCCCTTCATTTTCCTATTGCATGCTCTATGTAGCGCGGCGTGGATCGTCCTTTTAAGTTTTCACCTTTTTTTCTCTTGTGAGTTCTTTCTCCCTCCCTCGCTCCCTACACTGTTTCTTTTCATTTTCTCTCCGGTCTGTGCACCCCATCATTAAACTGTGCTCACTTTTTTTCTTCCCCCCTAACCCCTCCTCCTTCATTTCCCTGCCGTCAAGCACCCTTACTGTACGGTTTTCTCTTGTTCACGTGAATGCCTCTGTCTTTCTCCCTCTGTCTCCCTCGCCCTCCCTCCTTTCCTGGGTAATCAGCTTATCCTATGTGTGTCCAAGCCTCTATGTCTGCGTTCCTCCTCTCTTTGTTTCGGATTCATTCAGCAGGGAGATTAGAGATGCCTATTTGGTGCCTTTGTCTTCAACCGGCACAGTAATGCTGAGTTACACCGTGTGGTGATGGCCCCTTCGTCAAAAGTCGCATCCACTCATCATGTGCTCGTCGTACCTTGATGAGTGCAAAGGTCTAGCTCTAGTTTAAAAGCCAGGCCTGCACCTCTCCACTGGTCAGTGGGACTTTAAAAGCCTGCATTTGCCTCACAATGACCCACTGACCACCAGACTTTATGTACCGCCTAAAACAAGGCATTACATTCCTTTCATTAGTTGTTAATAGAAAACATAGATGTGACACTTTTTAGTGCCTTCAAGGATAACAGAATAAAGCTAACATTTTTTTCATATTCATTAGTAAACTGCTTTTTTTCCTTTTAAAGTGATGACTTCAGTTCCTCCACTTAAGACAAGAATAGACGGGAGCAGCAAATCTCATGAAATTGTAATGATACTAATTTAGGTCACAAACACTGTGTACAATGAAAGCGTTCCAACAATGAAAATATTCACTCTATTAAGTGAGCACCTGTCTCGGCTGTGGCATTCCTGAAGAAGAACAAGAACAATAAAACAAATATGCTGAAAAAGAACTTAAAAGGAGGTGCAGGAATGCAGTGGAAACTTAACAAAAGGACAATTTACTTCCACTTTCTTTTAAAACATTTAACAGTCTTACATAATTTACACCTTCTATTAAAATTCAATTTCTTTGCATCTAAGAAGAAAAAAAATACATGGCTTTACGGAGAGTACATACGTAGCACGATCTAAATTGTTATCAGGTCCTCCACACCACCCACAGAGATGATCAAACCTCAGCCAGGAGTAAATACAGTGTATACTCACATCTTGCAACCACTGCAGAAAAGTCTCCAGAGTTTGCCATTCCCCCAGCCTCTCCAAAGACACCTACAGAAGTGCAATACAGTACCACACTCAGACCCCATCAGTTTCTCACTCCTATCCCCCTTTTCCATAGCCTTTACAGTAGCTGCAAACTACAGCAAAAAAAACCCATGTCATCATTTTTGTTGCCTTCCAGGAAAGACTCATAAAAGACGACCTTTTCCACTTCAATGAAAAGCAAATCCAGGCTCTGTAGTATCATGTCTAATGATCCTACACCTGTCATGGTTGTTCATGTTGACAAAGCAACCTCCCCAAACTACTCCCCCGCTTTGCATTGGCTTCATTCAAATATCTGATCCGATTTCAATGCAGCTATAAATGATGATGAAAACACATACACTAAATGCCAGGTAGTGCATTAATTCAAAGGACATTTAAAAAATAGAGAGTGAATTTCAATAGCAGATCTGCAGTATATATATATGTATATATATATATATGGAAGCTATGAGCATTCAAGCAGGGTGGTACAATGTGATTGTGAGGCATAAGGAGTGCAGCAGTGCAGTGCAACCATAAATGAATTCCACTGAGCGCTAGCTGTGTTACAATGCAAAAACTTTAATAATGATACTGTCCAATGCAGAAACCATATCTCTGTAAACAATAAACTTGCAACTAAAACAATAAAAATATGCTGTGTATAGGAGGCAATATTCAACTCTGTTCCAGCGCAATAATATACCTTTAAAATGTATTTGTTTCCAATTTTAAGCTGCAACTGGCACTCAGTTTAACTGGTGATCAGCCAGCCAATGGTAAAACTATTGCCGTGTGTGCAGATAAAGGACACAGACTCAAAGACCCTGTCAGTCTGCTTGCTGAGTCACTTTAATAGTGCTAAAGCAGAAGTGTCAGACTTCAGATTTATTCTCGTTATGCCCGTGAGAGTTTATACTACATTAAGTACCAATCTGGAGAACTGCTTCACAATCCTTTTCCTACACTGGTTCTAAATTTGACAGTTATATTAGAGGTTCAATAAGACTCACCATCCAGTCAATGGACAGTGATTTCCTCAGCAGAACTAGGGAGAGTTCCCTACACAACACACAGGTGAATTGAAATGGCTTTATGGTTGTGGTATCAGTGATAAGATCCCCCCACAGACACACTCTCTTCCATGAGCTGAAGTGATGGCATCATCAAAAAGAGGCAATATACAAGAGCGACCTCTGCTCTTTCATTGGTGGAGCTCCTGCACTCAGGGGGAACCCTCAGCTCTCAGACTCAATCAATACAAACGCTGCGCTTTACAGCCATGCACTCGAATCTTCCAGCACCCGGTCATAGCTGAAGTTTACACACAGCACAGTGATGTGCTTCAACAAACAGATACACCTTTCCAGGAAGCCCTTGGTCTGATCACCCATGCGTTAATGACAGCATTGGTGATTTCCAACCCTGCAGCAATCAATTAAAATGCTCGCAAGAGAATTGCAGTGGATAACATGAGAAAAGGGGGCAGGTATGGCTAGAGGAATGAGCGTGAGGGCCTTGATCAAAGGAAAAAGCCAGATGAGCGCTGAACACTCTTGTTGTTGGAAACACGGTAAATTAATTTATTTCAAGGCTGGCACTGTTGTTGTTGTTAGGTTTGTTTAATCGGTAGTGTGTTTGCGAGGTGGTAGTTTTAAAACTGACAGCTCTGTAAATGTGGGAGCTCTAGTTGTCGCAACACCGAGTTGCTGCAAAGTGATGTGTCTTCTCAGAGCACCTGAGAGAACGCTGAATGCGTTACCGCTCATCAAAATCTCAAGAGCACTTCTTTCTTTCAGTTTCTTAATGGCATTTGCTGTTATTATGATGGCAGCAGGCAAGACTGATCTGTTCTGATGTAATCTCACATTGCCTGAGAGAGCCTGGGTGGATGAGATCTGCTTCAGATTGATAAGGTCTAATGGAGTCTTGTTTGGGTGCAGCAGATACTTCTAACATCCGAAGATACTGGCGCGCCACTGCATTTTAATTCTGCTTAATTTAGCTGCAAATGACTTATCAACACTTTTGCCTTGTTGAGCTGTGAGTTTCTCTTCCTGTCACTTACGCATGTGTAATGTTTCAGCATGTCGCGAGATGTATGAGCATAACATGAAGAAACAGCAATGTGCATAATGTGTGATGCAAATCATCCCCGGGGCTCTGGTGCTCATGGTTAGAGCTTTGTTGGGAGTTTAATCAATCAGCCACAGCACACTAATTAATCGGCATGATGAACAGGAGAAATAATTGGTTTTCTGCCAGATGTGAATCTGTTTCAAACTAATGCCAGCCAATCAGAATCCAATTTATAATCAGAAAACTGATCTGGACAAGAAAACACTTAAAGGATCAGAGAAGAATAAACACACAAGACAATAGAAGTAATATGGCTTTAGATTTAAAATTCCGATAGCAGACTGTCTCCTGGAGCTTTACTTCATATTTGAGAGTGTGTGTTTTAGATGCTTAATTGGATCTATATAGTGTCACAACCATCTTCAGTCTCACCGATTGAAATCTTGGATATGTGCTGGATTATGTCATTGTCATTTTTTCTTTTAAAAGGCAAACGTATTGCTAATTAATTGGCATGATCAGTATAAGAATAATTAATTGGGCTCCTCCCCAGATGTTTCTGAATGAATCTGCAGAAAACTAATGAGGGCTGTCTGGTTTTTCTATTGAAGCGGCAGATGTCATTAGCTGCAGCCCACATTGACAATACCGATCAGCCCACACTCCAATCAGACCAGGTAACCAGTGGCTGAAACTAATAGAAGAGCGCTGGAGGAAATAAATAGCCAGCACTGAGATTGGAAACCACTGGTTTAGCCCCATGCCAGTGGACCCAAATGGAAAAATAGCTTAGGCCTCTTATTAATGTCACAGTGGCTAGGCGGTAATTCCCCCAGGCTCTGTGTACCTCGGCTTGTTAATGAGTCACTGCTTATCAGTCAGCCTTGTTAACAGGCAGAGGCCTCCCATCCAAACCGCCTATCGCTATTGTGTGCTAGCCGTACTGTGTATTAGCCAAATGTTCGCCCATCTTGGCACACAGGAAGTCAACAATAAACAACAGCAACACACACAGGAAGTGGGCTTTTAGCCAGTGAGAAAGCGCTGGTCCTGGGGGGAAGGAACCTATTCTGTTGCAGGATAAAGTGAACCACTGGCAAAGACACACACACACACAGACAGACACACACACACACACACAGAGCCCTCCTGCCTGTAAATCTTACCACACTAACAACTGGGCCACACTGCTCCCGTCCTTTAATCCTTATCCATTACTAGCCTCAGCTGGAAGCATTGGGATTCATTCAGTGTTTCTGACGAGCAGAACTTGCTGAAGTAAATAAACTATTAGGCATGTTTCCTGCAACGAATACAAACACTCTACTGGAGTCTGAGATCAGGCCACTGTAGTGTTGAGGGCCAGGTGGTTGATTGGAGGTCGCAGCACACTGTTCTACTTGCTGTCAACTGAGTGCTTCAGCAGACGGACCCTCACACTACACAGCAGTCCTGTGGTAACTGGGTCAGCGGTACAGAACCAGGGCACAGCCGGCCAATTGCATGCCTAATCTGTGCCCTTCTGAGAGGCACTTTCCATCTACAGTGCATGGCTGCACATCCAGCTGTGGCAATGGATATGTCAAATGGCATGCAATTAGTGTCTCCCTGATTCGTTCGCATGCTCCAAGGATGCCCAGTCACAGATAATTCCAGAACAGAGTTAGTGCTGTCCTTTCCGTGACTTTGACATGCATCAAATGGAGCCAGGATGGTTAGGAGTCCAGGACTGCTCGAGAGTTTAAACTATCATGGCATGCATAGTACATAATCAACCCCATAAGTCTGGCAAAAGCTTCTTTTTCTTAATTTTACCTCTTTGAATGATGAAAAGAGACAAACAATAAGCATATTTTGAATCCCCTTCGGACTCTGAGCATAGCAATAATGGGCAGTCCTGCTCTCTGATGGCTCATCTGCTCCTACATTGACTTGCTGAGCTAATCGTTTTCCCTCTCTGATACATAACACTGAATTATTTAAGCTAAGTAGACCCTTCTGTTCCAAGGCCACTTAGCATGGAGATCTCCATTATGGCGGCATTATCTGACTATCTGCCCCACCCTACTCCACCTTCGACTAACAGCTCTGCTGCTGTGTCACAACATTCAGACAGATTGGAGCAGATGTGAGTGATGGGCCGGTGCTCGGCAGCTTACGCACTACATTTCCCTCTATAACTGCAACACCATTGTTTACCACATTACTCAAATGTCAACTACAGAACAGCAAACAGAAGATTTATACATAAATATATATCTAATTTTCTGTATCTTGGATTTCTGGCATTGTTCCTTGGTGCTGTACGTGGGGACTGGAAGCTGGGTTCCTTGTTTGCCAGTGGGGAAAATCTACAAATTTTCATTATTTCCAACATCAAGGCCTCTAAGACAAATTTCAACATTACTGATTAAAAAAAAAGTAGGCAGTCTTAATCTGATTAATGTATTTCTATATAGCGCAAAAACTGTATTTTCAAACTTTTTTGACAAGTGATTCTGACTGATTTCACTGCAGGAATATTATTAATTTGGCTTCAGTAGAATTATTACCAGTACTTGATCATTCTTTGATAGCAAAAATTACTGACAAAAGACATGGATGCTGAAATTGTTAACTCAGCAATCCGTGGTTGCTTCCCTTCTCTCAGCCGCACTCTTTGACATGTTTTCCCATCTCCTAAATGCTGTCAGACGTCCCAAGCTTAATTACTCTCCTTGACTGACATGATAATGTAAAACAGCGCTTAGGTGAGACCAAAGCAAGAATTGGTCACGCATGGTCAGGTCTCCCCCCAAGCACACCTTAATCAAATGTGACATGCGTGTGAATGTGAGCCAAAATCATTTTTGGACCCAAATAACGAACCGACGCCTGGATTTCAATGGCGGGCTACAGAGTTGGGGTCAGCATCCTGACAGGAGATTGATATTTCATCATCAGCACCTCAGTCTGAGGTGATTGTTTGTGCATTTCTCATCTTCAGCAACTTTCTGGGCCTTGACATGCCTCCATTTGCATTTGTAATACAGCAGCCCCATCCCAACTTCGTGACATAGCCATATTCTTTCTCACTTTCTACTGCACTGGCCAGTGTGAGCCCACACTGACAATCCTTCACTTCCCCAAATTGAATTCATAAATGCACGGGAACTCAAGTACACCTATTTCAACAGAAAATAAAAACAGCTGATGTGGATAAACAAATTCAAAGTGCAGTAAATGTAGTCCGTGTGCTTGCATATCTATGGCCTTACGCTCTGCGTGTGTCCATGCATATGCATGCAGTGTGCATTCACAGGTGCATTCAGATTTGTGAAATAGTGTGAGTGTGCACAAGCGAACACAAGGGGGTTCTGAGAATATATATTGGAAATGCAAATCAGGGAACACCTATTAGGAGCCTTATTACCTGCTATATTGTCTTACAGTCCTGTGTCAAACTCTCTGTGCAACAAAATTCCAACTGTAATGAGAAAATGCCGACAGGATTCTACCTATGTCAATCAATTTTCTATGGATCGAGGGCCGGTGGTGACGCACCGTTCTGCCACTGGCAAAACTTGCCCTCTAAAGGTTGTATTACCAGCAGTCACTTGAGTGTTATGTAATTGGAAAGCACATCGGACTGTATAGTCCTTTTCACTTGGTACTCACAGCAGGGATGATATCATTACAAAGTGCTTCTCTCATCAAATCCTCTCTTACCTTCCGCTTTGAGCCGCACCCAGCTCATCACAGTTTGAGCTTCAGCCATAAGCACTGTCATGTGCCTGTATGTGAGCTAAGTGTGCACACTCCTTTGTTCCTATCTGTGAAAGCACAAGATGATCACTCTTTATCTCCAAGTGTATACTCATGAGAAAGAGAGATGCTGAGGAGGTAAACATGAAAGGCCGCTAATGATGAGCATTTGCCTGCGGTTTTGCTTCTTATGTGGCCTCATGCAAGTCATTTAAGATGTCAAGAAGAGAGCAAAAGAATAGGAAGTTACTGGGCAAGGGTGCTACTCTGGCAAAGGACCTGCAATGCATTGCTGTGTTGAGCCCTGCACCCACGTGCAAGTCACACACATTCCTAAAAAACAACAGCAGAAATTCCACAGGGGTCTGGGGGAGGTGGGAGCGTCCCATATGCTTATTAACGCCTCTCTGACTCTCTTGTCATTATACAGAAAACAACGAGAAAGCCTCAAGTAAACAGATAAGGGGTACCACCAGAGACAGAGAGAGAGGGTCAGGCAGGTCAGGGGCCCAGGGAGAGACAGTAAGAGGCAGATAGATACAGAGAGATGTGCTTACCAAAGCCAATATTGCTGTGAACCACAGCTGTGAAGAGTACTGTCAATAAGCTGACACTCCATAATGCAGAGAGGGCTGATGGGAAGGCCATGTTCGGGCACACAGATCCGCCTGTCTCACTGAATCCTCAGGAGGGCAGAGGAGCTCTGGAGTGTCACCTGCAGGGAAAGCAATGGAGAGATAAAGAAAACAAGCAGGCCAAGCCAACTGGCCACTAATTGCATCCCCTGCCACTGGTTGGCTGCAACTGAATAAACGCTTGGCCCACCCGTTACTCACGCGTTGCTCCATGGGCATTCATCGATCTGGTTGTGTCATACCATACTGACGACTGATTGAGGGAGGTGGGAGTAAGGAGAGGTGGGCGGTGATAGAGCCAAACAGAGGAGAAGACAGAGATGGTGGTGATGTGTAAAGTGGTAATGAGGGGGGACTAGAAGAAAAGGAGTGGGGGGGGCGGGGAGGTGTTCAAATTACTGTGAATTTATTCCACTTTAACAAGCTGTGCGCATGTGGAACGAAGGAAAACGAATGTTTCTGGACAGCCCATTTCGAGCTCCAACTAACTCATGCTAATTAAAAATAACGCAAAGGAACATTCCCCCAGTTGGCAGTGAGACAAAAAAAACAGAGAAGAGGAAAAACAATGAAAGACACAACAGCAGTGGAGAGATACACCTGCCGCCCGCTGAGAATACACGGTGCGCTTTGCACTAAACTGGAGACGGACCGTCGTGCTCTCTGGCACCCTTTCTCTCTCTCTCTCTCTCTCTCGCACTCCTTCTCTTCCTCTTTCTCTCACGCACATTCCTTAAAATAGCAGAAGCCTGCGCAGAGGTGAGCCCTCGGTCCATCTGGGGACGGATCCCTCATAGTCAGCGCCGTGAGGGATCCGTACTGTACTGCTGCCTGCGGGACGGACGCGCAAGCGGGCGGTTAGGGCGGGGACAGGGGGTGGGGTGGGGTGGAGTGGAGTGGGGGGCATGGCATGGGAAAGGGATGTGGGGATGAGAGTGCGGGCGGGCGGGGGTCTATGTTTATTGTTGCTCCAGCCCTTCCTGTTGAGTGATGGCGAGAAATGAAAACAAAACTAAAGCGAGCGCATCCATGGGAAATAACGCGGACAGCGAAGTTCTTTGCTGACGCTTAACGTGTAAAGTGATAATAGTAATGATGATGATGATGATGATGATGATAACAACAGCTCGTGCTGGCTACCTGCATCGCTGCGACGGATCGCGAGAGCACCAGAGGACCGGTTCTCGGGTCGGAGAACCGGTCCTTCTCCCGCTTGCAAAAATATGTGGTGCTCCTGAGATTTGGGTGACTCTTGTGAAGGCTGGAGAGAGGTGGCTTCTGCACAGCCCGCGAGTTGCGATGCTTTTTTGTTTTTTTTGTTTTTTTTTTTTGCAAAAGAGCGGGGAAAGAAAGACTGAAGAGAGGAGTCGGGAACCGCGCAGGCAGTCCGACAACAAAACGCACATTTAGAGTAAATTATAAAACACGCAGGGATTATACAGTTGTCTCCCTGGGCAGGCATAACGGATTACACACAGAGAGACTCGCAGTGCGCACACGGACACATTCCTGGAGACGGAAAAAGCGTCACCACTGACAGGTGTCTCCTGTCCATACGGGCTCCAGCCTAACCCTTTACATTAACGCAAACTGTGAAACACTGTACGGCAATAACCACACACACAAACACACCGTTATAGTCCGCCTCCGGAGTCGGGTTTTGTTGATGCTGGTCTCCAATAAGGTCCCCAGTAAGGTCCCTCCTTTGATGCGCAGCAGTCGCTTGTCCGGAGCCTTCTCTCAATCTGCTTTTATCGACTTTTTTCCCCCCTTTCCTTGTTCCTTCTCCTGACTCCTTGTTTTTCTTGCTTTTTTCCCCCCTCCGCTCTCTCTCTCACTCAGTCTTTGTATCTCTATCTCGCTTTTGCTCGCTCTCCACGGCTACCGTTCACTGCAGCAAAAACAGACTGTCTGAAAGACGAGCGGGAGGGGAGGGGACACGGGAGGGAGGGAGGGAGGGAGGGGATTTTAATACGATTTTGGCCCGTACCACCGGGATAACAGGGCCAGCGCAGGGGCCTACTGCCTGTGAGCAGCATGAAGGAGATGGAGCGGATAGTAAGATCTTAACATAGCGAAAAATCATCATAATGTTGCTATAATACCCCACAGTGAGTCCCCTGACCTTATCTGGCTTTATGGAATTTCATTATCCCCTGTTGTACATGCGCTCGCTTTATCTAAAGTTTCCACAGCCTACAGAGTAGGTAGAGCATTTTTCTCCTGATTTTAGGCCTACAGATCTCATATCGGGCCATCTGAAGCTGATTGTCACGGTTCTCAGTGGAGTACAATGTTTCTTATCATTGATGCCGTGGAGCTATTACGCCTATCTTGCAGATAGGACCACTACTATTTCCCATTGGGTAGATAATTTGCAATGGTAGCCTAATGATTAAACTGCGTCTTTGGCCTTGTGGAGTTGTGGGACTTCCGTTTCCTCTACTGAGAATTTATCACTTCAAAATGGGCATAAACGTGCCATAATGGTTACAGCCTTGGGGGATGTTGCATATGCCTATAAACATATCAGAGGGCAGTCCTTGTAGTTTTGACGTTTCGTGCATCAGGCCCGTTTGGGAATCAGGATCCAAGAGTGGAAGGGAGGGGGGGGAGGGGTTGTTCAACTTGCCAGAGAGGATTAGGGATTAGTTTGCTGGCGGATTAGGTCTGTGTGTGGTGAGACATGATGGGGTTAAACATGGATGGCGGCTGCCGCACGACAGTCCAATCAGCGGTGGTGGCAACAAACTGGAACGGAGGAGGTGGCATTGGATGGAAGAAAATAATAAAATTATAAAAACCATGGGGAGCAGGGGAGGGTAAGGGGAGTCGTGGCGTTTGAGAGATCTTCAAGCAAGCAGCTGCTTTCCCACACTCAAAATAAATAAACATTTCTGTTCTGGGCTTCCAGATTTGTGTGGTTTAAAGCTGGGACGAAAAGTCCACCTTCAGGGATCCTTGAAATGTTTCCAAAAAGGTCCCCGCCCTGAGTTCACTCAATTAAAAACACACAATGACTTCCCAATTTCTTATTCTCCACTAGCAGCGCCACATTGTAGTTGTGCATACAAAAAAAAAAAAATCATGAGACGACACCATTTTCTGGCACTGTGAGTCATTTATGTTCAAAGTAAGCTGGAGTCTTTATCTCTCACTCCGTCTGAACCAAATGGGAGAATGGAGACGCAGCATCTGGCATCATTAAACACTTGTTATGAGGACGGAAAAGGCTTTAAACGTTTTGCTGCCGCCGCTGCTTCAGGAGCGCTTTTGCTACGCTTTAAATGAGTGGACTGCCCCAGGTGCCCAAACCGGGAGCGTGCGCGCGTGTCCGCTGGCTTTCCGTTGGTGAGGTTGTACAGTGACGCGCCCAATAAGCGCATTTCCCCCCATTTCAAATCTGCATATTTTAAAGAGATGACCTTTGAGCGGTGACTAGACTCGTGTGAAATTGCCAGGCCAGATGCGCTGTTTGAGCTGCAAAATAAACACACATATATATCATTCAGTGGATCAGCTTCTCTCCATCCACCCATGCCACCCCGTCGACAGAGGAGAGCAGTCCTGTTACGCACATTATTAGGTTCAAAGACCACAAAATACAATTTAGGATTTTTTCTATCGCTCTATCCCTTTTCATTAAAAAAAGCCAAATCCATATATTCACATCTCTGCCGGGACTCGAACCCGGAGCCTCTGGATTAGAAGTCCAGCGCGCTATTCCATTGCGCCACAGAGACTGAGGCACCTTTCTCACTATCAAAACCGGGTTTATACTCCCCCTCCCAGCCCTGTGCAGCATCCTCATCTTTCAGCATCAGGACCGCAGCCCTGTGGTGTAATAATTTGCCGACCGGTAGGGGGTGCTGCCGCCGCACATTCATTAGTGACTAAATGTCTGATAGAAACAGTGGGAACTCCCGCTTTTCATCCCCCACTGGTTTAATGCAGGTTATCTCGTCAAAATATCATTATGGTGATATTATCAGAGCAAAACTAAAAGATGGAACATTGTGCATTGGAAATGCATCAACAACTATGAGCCAGAGAGCTTGTAGTTTCTAGAGGAATAAAACAGCCAATACTTCTATTATCCCTATTACCATTGCTTATTTCTTACTCAAAAAATGGGAAGAAATTCTACAGGGTTTAGAGTGAACAGTCTATAAACAAATTCGTTCTTGGACCCTGCAGTGCCGGAGCAATTTTCCCATCCATCACAATAGAAAATTGCAGACCAATGTGCAGCTCAGGTGGAATCATGCCTGTTGTGTGGTTTGGACTTCGTGTGGGGAATCCCATGTATGCCAAATTAACAGCAATCAGACAAAAACTCAGAAAGGCAGAGAGGCATTTTGCAAGTGTTGATGTTACATTGAGCTGGCAGTGGTTAAGTATAGAGATGTCTGTCCAGCAACAGAGTTGATATGACTCTGTGGGGATCCTAACAGCCATCAAAAAATTTGAATTAACTCTTGAATTTTGCAAACACTGGCATTTATACTAAAAGGTTTGCTGTATCCTTTATAAATAGATTGACAAAATGTATTACTCAACACATAATATTGCAGTCTGCAAGCCAAAAAGACATTCAACTTAACAGGCATTTTCCAGGCATCACTTACAAATTAACGAGCCAATTTTGTTGAAGCTGACTAGTGCCTAATCTTCGAACGTTCACTTTTTCCTTTTTCCTGTATGCTCTTGTTAATGTACCCTGCATAAACAGGAGTTGGATTTGACTTTACATCACAGCTTGCTTTTATTCACACTCCAGGACAAAAACGGCTGAGGCGCAGTATGTAGCTCCTGTGCAGCTCAGTAGGAGGTAAGGCCTGAGGCAGGCTGCTGGTGAGGAGCCTGTTCACATACACAGCTTCCACCACTGGGTTACCTCTCTACATTTCAGCCCCTCTTTTTCCTGGCGTTAAAAATGCATCTGAGCATCTGCAGCCTGGATAAGGTAAAATATAAATGACAGCCTACGGTTGAGGAAAAAAAATGCCGCTCTACAGCCACAAACATACCTTTTTGTGCACAAATAACATCAGCAGGCACACCGGCTGAACTGGCAGTGCCTGAGCACTCAGGGCAAAGAAAAGTGATTAATGAATTTGACGTCACAGCACAATTAGGCAAATTACGTAAGGCATGTAGGACATGTCTAATTTTGGCCGCTAGTTGTTGTTCACACTAAAAACAAGTGTGAAATAAACTGGGTCACATTTGCATGCACTTTGCACTCTGCTGCTGCATTTGTTGACCTCAAAGCTTCCACGAGTGTAATTAAGTACAAGGAAAGAACATCAAAACATAATTTCTCAGTAAAGAATAATATAATCCTTTATTTAACACGTAGATGACACAGGTTTGCTTTAGGCCCAAATAGTACATATACACAAAACAAAACTCCCACAGTCAAATCCAGTCCGCTTTCACTTTAATTCCCTCTGCTCATCACTTCAGGTCCTGAGCTCAGATCATCATCAGGGCTATGGAGGTGAGGACGGACAGCCCAATGACTGTGTAGCCGGTGCTGTAGACCTCTGGAATTTTGAACCCTTTGCCGAAATCCCAACACTGATTAAATAATAATAAGAGAAAAACATTAAGCATAATAAAACATCTTCAGTTTATAAATGTTGCCAAATATAAATTTATATTTAAGTCAGTAAAATTAGCAAACATGACAAAAGCAGAACATTACAAATCTGTATCCTCTCAAAAGCATAAGATAAGCTATCCAAACACCGCACAAAACTCACAAATGGAAACAAACTACCAAATAATCTCAAATATGCTCTAACATGTGGAAAGAAAATGATAAGCAGTTCCTAGGTAAATAAATCAAATGATTATTCTTACCAAGTGGCGGATGCCATTATAGGTGTGGTAAGATAGTGGGAAGGCAATTCCAAACTTGGCCAACCCAGTGAGAATCGGGCCAATGGACAGTGAGTGGATTAAATCCAGGTAGTAGGGGTAGCTTCCTGGCAAGACCAGCGCTGCCATTGCAAAGGCTGAGACAGCTAGACACAGACAGAAGTCCTGAGACCATGTGCAAACACACCTTTTATAAACAGTAAGTGAAAAATAAGGACATGTATAAAGAAGCACCAGCACATGCCTCTAGCATTTTTTTTTCCATGAGCCACTTTACCACATGACGAGACTCACCATTAATTTTTTAACACGTGAAAGCCTCAGTTATGTAAATACTTTTTCCCCCTTGCTGGAGTGAATTAAATGACAGCCAAACAATGGCTCTGGATCAAACAAGCGCTTCTCTGGCTGCCTCCTACAATGTGCTGAACATAATGGCTCATTCTCAGCTTCTATTTCTGTATTGTCTGGATGATAAAAAATCTAAACTAAATTACTCTGTATGAGAAAAGACAGTCTTTAAAATCTTTACATACGCAAAGACAATTGCAATGAAAAATAAATGTTTAACACTGAATGGAATGTTTAGATGGAACTGATACTGTCAGTTGGTGAGTTTTACTTCCCTCGCTGTGCAATGGAAGCTGATTTCAGACATGTGATTAGTCATGTGATACTTTAATAGAACGCTAAGAGACAGTGAGTGGCAGTTAATATCTGTGAGTTAGCCTGGCTGCTGATTTTGTGCCTTATTTAGCCAATTAACACAAAGTTGAGCTCAGCTTTTTCAGCATGATCCATGAAGGTCAGCAGCACTGATATACAATACCACACTGACACACGTTTTACTCCAGGCAAATGACTAAAAGCTGTTAGTCATCTAGTGTTAATTTTCACATGCTAGCTTTAATTGTATTGAACAACTTTTGTTTTGTAATTCCAGTAAATGCTCTTAGCAGCGATCAATAGTGACAGACTAAAATGCCCTGAAGACACTTCCAGGGTCAATCAAAAGCTGACAGTGGCTGTATAGCTTCATTCTGATGTTTAAAAAAACAGAAAGGCTGGGCTACACATATATGTGTGGCCCCTTTGGTACTGTAAGGGCAAAATTAAAATATTTACTTGCTTCAACTTTAACTCTGGATGACAATAAAACAGATGTGTTACCTCCGGTGAGCCCTATTCCAGTTCCTCTGTGTGTGATAGACATCATCATGGGGACAGACCATCTGAAACACAATGAAAACACAGCACACTTAGCCTTCACACACACGAGCCTCCACTGTTTATTATTTGAAATCTTTAAAATAATTTTCTGTTGGATGAGAGCTGTGATTTACAAGTCACACCACTTCAGTTCTGAAGTTTTCACCATCATGTATGTAGGATAGTTGATAGTTACACATGCAATAAATATGATTATAGTGATACAAGGTAGGTTAAACCAGGTGAAAGAGTATGATTTAAATAACTGGATCACAGATTGTAGAAGTTATAGATGGTTAAATCTAGGTGCCCTGAGTCATGACAATAATTCCAAATGACATAAAAATATTATAGGTTAAAAAAAACTGAGCCAGGAGGGTAGTCTAGTGAGAAATTACAAGACATATAGTGAACACAAAGGTTTTCTTTACTGCAAGTGTTAGGATTCCAATAACTGGGTGGCAGTGCATTATAAGGTGCTTACTGCAATAAATCTCAGGTATTTGCGGGTTGCCCTGCTGTTTTATTAGCTTCAAAAGAATGAAAACCCTGCACAATCTGAAAATTGACTTCAATGGTAATAATATTTTCAGCTCAGAAAATGTGTTGCAGCAGATTTGAGGTGTCTCTGACAACATAAAACAAACAGCAGATGACTTTTACTTCAACAACAAAGTCCAAACAAAACTCCAAGTACACCTCAGAAGGAATACAGTACATACTTGTAGACGGTGATATGGGGAGACATAGGTCGGTTTAATTTGGCATTTTTGTCCCAAAATTTGTTCATCTCCTCCTTGGCTGTGGATCCCATTGGAGCAGCACTGAAGAGGACAAAAAATGGGGGATTTACAGAAAAAAGTTTGCAGTAGCACAACTTAAAGCCCATATTTGCATCGACATCATTATTATAAGCATCAACAGACAAATGCAGAACTCACTGTCTGTACAGGACACTGTACTGGGGTTTGGAGAGACAGATACACTGCCGGCCCAACGTCCTAAAGATAAGACATATACATACATAAGATAAGACAGAGTTTCAGATTTAAACGCTGGCTGACAATCAAGGCTTTAGTGCCAGCATATAAGCACAGAATAAGAAGCATGTTATAAACATGAAGTTTATGGATATTTTTTAATAAATGGTCCGAGCTGAATAGGAACAAGAGGTAACAAGACCAAAAAAGAAAAAAAAACTGAAAATGAACAAGAACATATAGGGAAAAAAAGACAAGGAAGTTGAAATATTTCTCAAAGTAGATATGAGACAATTTGCAATTATTCGTACTATTCAATAGTTTATACTATCAATAAAAACAACTAAATCAAACTTGAATGAATAATTTCTTCATTCACTTAAATACTTTAATTTTATAGCTCAATAAGCAGCCATAATACATTGTCTTAACTCCAGCTCTTGGGAGAATATAACAGCGCTTGTTAAACGTAAACGATAATAAGATCACTTCGTATAAACAACAGTTTGCTTCACATTTAAGGTGAAACACACAAAGCTTGACAATTATTTGACATGGGGTTGGCAGTGTCACGACAGTGTAACAGTGAGGCTTGATTGTCAAAGCAAACATAAATCAGACAATTTCAGATAACTGACGACGAACCAAGTTTGTGTCAAGCAGTCAAATGAAGGTGAAAGGAACCAAATATAACAGCTTACGTCTGCCATTAATAAATCTACCAGTCAAAGTCCACTCTCAGACAACCGAGCTATCCTCAGCTAGCAGTAGCAGCTTTAGCACCACGTTTGCGATAAACGAGGAAAATAAATACAGGACAAAAATTACACTGAGGTGTGTGGACTTCAACTGTAAATTAATTTCATTGTAAATATCTCTATGTGCATCAATAACCAAAAGAAAAAAGGTGCAACACAGTCCTCAAGCCAAAGAGTTATGCAGCGAAGATAAACTGACCTTAGAAGCAGCGCCATGTTTGACGGGCGGTGAGCGGAAATGACGTAGCGGATGTTGTTGTTCAGCGGCGATATCTAAAATCTTGAAGCGGAGTTTCAAGAAGGTTTGAGTGCTTTAAGTCATGGATTAATGTTTTACTTTCGACTTGTGTGTTGATGAAATTATTTTACATAAAACAGATGTTTTAGTGTTGAAAAATGACAGAAAAATTAGCAGACAACATGCTTTAATTTGGAATCTTTTTGCAGAAAAATGCATTAAAGGAAGCCCATATTCTTTCCCCATTTTAAGACTGGAATTAAATTTTACTTTGAAATAATAAAATAACTAATAAATAAAGAGTGTGATTTATATGCTGTTTATTTTCCAGCCATATTTATGAGCTTTTTGCACTTTGGCATCATGTCAAACAGAAATACTTTATTTTGAAAAAATGGGTTTGTCATTAAGACATTTGTCTTTTTAAATAGGTAAATCAATATACTAATGAAAACAACTTAATAATGAAATAATAAACAAATGTGATTGTATAAGTAAAATGTAAAATTAGGTAATATTTCAAGAGGTTACATGTGCTCTGTCTGTCCAAGTGGATTTTCTCTGGGTGCTCTGACCACCTCTCACTGGCCAAACACATGTTTTAAACCAGCTGTGGGCGAATGGGAGCATGACAGTGGTTGTCTGTCTCTCTGTGGTACCTTTGTGATGGAAACAACCTGACACCTGTCACATACTGTACCCCACCTCTCAGCCTCTTACCCAATGTCACTTAGGAAAGATCTCAGTCAAGCCAACAAAAATGGACTGGTGGAGGTATTATCACATATAAATAGCTACATTTTTTTTAAATACCAGATGCTATTCCTCATTCCTCACACAACCCAAATGGATTTATATCTCCTCCTGAGATTGCACCAGGCAGCATTTGCTTATTAGGGGTGTGTGTGTGTGTGTGTGTGTGTGTGTGTGTGTGTGCGTGCGTGCGTGTGTACCACTATACTATAAAGTCATTCTTTTATATTTTCTCAAAATATCAGCAATTATTTTCATAGTTAATTAGTTGCGCAAGTAAATTTTCAGGCAGAAATTTCAGTCATTTCAGCCAGGATTTAGTTGCTTTCTCTAATGTAACAGGAACATACAAACAGTTTGAGATTTTAGAAAAGTTCTGACATTTGGTACTCTTTTATACTATAGATTTTTACTTGTCAAGTGTGAAGAGTATTCTTATCTACTGGACAAACACCTTTCCTAAACCAAATCTGCACAGGATACTTAAAAGAAGTGTCCAGTTAATTTACTTTTTTTCCATGTCTGGTGACAATTGTGGTTTTAGTCTGCTGTTAGAGGAGGAACACAAGCGCTTGAATAGTCTGTGAATTCTGCCTGAATCATTTTTATTTTCTGATAATGCCTATTTTGTCTGGGTGCGCTATCTAACTTAGTGAGCCTGAGAGAAGTCACGAAGATAAAGGAACATTTTTCAAGATTATTATCCTGTTCTTCCACTGCAAGAACAAACTAGCCTAATGTGACACTGAGATGGAAGAACAGCGAGAAACGTACAGCAGAACTCATGTTCTCTTCTTTTTACTCAAGCAAAATGGATGCATGGAACACGTATTTAATAGTATTGTAATATACTCCATCCAGTCCACACTCATACAAACCAACAAAAAATGATAAGGCTAGTGATGCCCAGAAACTGTTTTAGATATTCCCAATTGCCTCCTCTCACACACCGATCAGTCAGTACATTAAAATGTGTGTAATATTATGTACATTGTGTATTTTAGTAAACAAGAGAGAACCTTGGAACCTTGAGGCAAATACTTCGGGTCTTGCTGGTTGGGCTTGTTCCTGCAAAACCTGCAGATACTCAGTTTGACTGGATACAGCATGTTTGGAGGGTTTGGGGTGTACCTTGCAGCCACATGAATCCAGGTTTTTCCAGCAGAACATGGAATTGTCACGTCATCAACCTTTTACACTTAATCTGTCAGATCAGTGTTGCAAACTAAAGCAGAAACAATGTGCCTCAATGTAAAGAATGCTAAGGTTGGTTTTATGACAGCTGAAGCAAAATCTTAAGGGAATAACGAATGATACTGATCAGTGATTAATGTTTAAATAATGGGCAGATAGACTTAGGAATACATTTTATTTGGTAAATTTAACATGACAAACAACATCTGGTACTCCCTTAGAGCCAAACAGGCCACTGTACATCACTTTGGTAGCAGCTTAGGTAAGGCACAAAGGTTTACATTACTATCAGTCTGCTGGAAATGTTTTCTGATAAAAAGAGAAAAACTCAAAAGCCTATTTTCAGCAGTATTTTTCTGATAATCAGATTTGTGAACTGATCCATGCAATATTACAACTGACAGACACGCACACACAGTTTTACCCTCGTGAGCACAAACAAACACATCTATGCATACACACACATACACACACAGAGACACACGACTCAAAGTGACATTTTCTGAATGTTAATAATATGTCTCCAGCTCCACCCAGCCTGGAAGAAATGAAGAGAGAAAGGCAGAAAGACAAAGAGAGAAAGTGTCAGGGAACAAAATGACAGGCGAGCATTTTTCATAATATCCTTTTGTATCGCTCTATTTGTATTCATCTCATTGCTTTTGTCTCCGTACATTTCCAAATGAATCCCCTTATAACTCTAAGACTTTGATCAGCCGTCCGTGACACACAGATTAACAGAAATGATGAACTGTCATGATAAATTGTATTTGTCTCCCCGTGTCCTGCCCCTCATCTGCTGTAAGGCTGTGGCAGTGAACAGATTTTGAGCCATTGTAGGGTGTCCATATCATCTGCATAATCTTCAGAACATATCTCAAGAGTCTTCATCAGCCTGCTTTAATTTCCTTTCTAGTAATTTGCAGCTGGCTCTATTGGTGTCTGGACAGGTATATTCTGTTTCCTGGTCTTGCAGTTTTACATATGTACCAAAGTTGTTACGTCAACTCTGCTCTCGACATATTATAATTGTATGAAAAGGTTGTGAACCCTTCGGAATTTGCTGTTTTTCTGTATAAATATGTCCTAAAAAAATCAGATTTTCCTAAAAGCAAACGACAAAAACATCAATCAAATTAAATAAAAATATTACTTGGTCCTGTAGATATTAAGGAAAAATATTCAATATTACATATCTGTGAATGGCATCTGAACCTCCGTTTTCAGCATATCGTGTGTAGTAACTGGTGTCATGTACACTGGCTTGGAGGAATTTAGTCTATTTCAGTCCTCTGAACACAAAACTTTGGGTTTCCTCACATGAACTGTTTGCTTTGCACCACTGCACAATTTTTGCAACATGAAGGTTAGGACTTTGACTTCTACTACTTCTACTTCACTACTGCCTTCGTTGATGGAACAATCTTTCTGCTGTGTGTTGTCTTCGTGCTTTATGCACTTTTCTCTTGAGATTCGTGACTGCACCGTTTTCCTTTATTTGACCAGAATGATTCTTAAATGAAGAAAATGGGGGGTTATCCATCCATAAAACACAATTCAAATAAGGGCTGGACAATATGGAAAGAAATCTTATCACAATATTTTTTTCACATTAGTCAATATGGATACACACCAGAATATAAATCTAATCACTATTGCTGTCAAGCTTAAAGGTCCTTTTTACTCCTAAGAAAAGAAATCATGTTAACTTTGATTTAAATAATATTTATTTTCTGTCAGGAGCTGAACATGATAAACGTACTGGTATATACAGCTGGATCAGGTGACCCTGAACCACCCTCCCTTGGCTATGCTGAAATAGAACTAGGCTGCTGGAAGGGATTCCTATGAGTGTTTCTTTTCATTCAGCTCTTTTTTAACCTGCTTATACACCACTCTGCATTTAATCATTAGTCATTATTAATCTCTGGCTCTCTTGCACAGTGTCTTTTGTCCCATCTCTCTCTCCTCAGCCCCAGCTGGTCACAACAGCTGACTGCCTCTCCCTGAGCCTGGTTCTGTTGGAGATTTCTTCTTGTTTAAAGGGAGTTTTTACATTAAACATTATAACTGCTTTAAAATGCTTAACATAAATACTACCCTGACAGCCTGGTGGGAATTTTTAAAAATAACTAAGTCTTCACTTATCCCATGTAAACTGACACCCATTTGGAAAAATCCAGATATATGTCGGAAAAAAAAGTATTGAATTTTGTAGCTTGGCAGGAGAAAGGAATAAATAGTTTAGAACATATTATTATAGACGGGACCTTCATAAAGTTTGAAGAACTTATTTCAAAATATGAAATTAGCAGTAGCAAATTTCTTGAATATCAGCAATTGAGGTCCATTATACAGGCAAGTTTTAAATCGAATAATCTGAAATTAGAAATCCCTGTATTGATAACAGAATTCCTGAATTTTTCTGCCCCTAAATTGTTATCAAAAATATATAAGTTATTATTAAAAATGAATGATTCATTATCTCTGCCAACTGAAAAATGGGGGCAAGATCTTTCCATCAACCTAGATGAAAACTTCTGGACACAAATATGTTTAAACACTTTCAAAATGAATAAAAGTCCAAATTTACAACTTATACAATACAAAACTCTCCATAGAATACACTACACAGGGAACAGATTGTTCCAAATGGGTCTCAGAGAAACAAATTTATGCACTAACTGTTCAGGCAACCACATTGAAAACTATATGCATGCTATATGGTCTTGTACACCGGTTCAGAGATTCTGGCAGACGATATGTGAAGACTTATCCACATGGCTTAATTGTAATA
>VUQK01014025.1:16741-27176 GCA_015106715.1 Bujurquina vittata
AAAGGAGGAGAAGGGGGGGGGGGGGGGGGGGGGGGGGGGGGGGGGGGGGGGGGGGGGGGGGGGGGGGGGGGGGGTGTGTGTGTGTGTGGGGATGATATAAAGAGGTGGAGGAAAAGAGGAGAAGTGATGACATTCGCTTTGGCTAATATTAATCTGATTCATTTGGCACGCCAGGAAGCATCACTTTAACTGTTTCCGTGCCGCTCCTCCGTATGCACTGATGACAGGAAGGAGGGCGCGCGTGCAATTAAACCATACGCTGACATGGAAAGCAGACAAACAGGAGAGCGGGAGAGAGAGACACTCATTGAGCAATTTGTTGCTGATGCCCTCAAATCATTTACATTTAGACAAATGCACACAATAGCAGATGTATTCACTCACTGTATACCCACATTTACGGTGCATGGACAAATGCAGTTAATGCATGCATACACATGAGATTTTTAATGCTACACACAAACAATATCAACTGTCACCCTAGACTGCTGTACACACACACACACAGTGATCCCTACAATACACACACACACACACACACACGGAGCACAGATATACACATCAGCTGGTGCAGAGCACGCAGGCAGGTCGCAGCAGCTTGTGTTGGCTGTAAACAGCAGTGCAGGCAGTATGGAGAGCGGCGGCTGTGTGAGCGCCGGGCCGGCCAGCCAATCAACCCCTCGATCTCCTGTCCCTGCCCTTCCATTGATCCCCATTAAAATGCTTAGCAGATGCTTGGCTTGAGAGAGACAAGCGCCTTTCTCTGCTGCTATTTTCATTTGTATGCTCCTTACCGTCAGCCCCACAGTCTGGAATAGTCATTTTGCCAACTGGGATACAGGCCCGCTTCCCGACAGTACAGTAGCGTCTATTCAGACGTAGCGGCTAAAGCTAGCAAATGTTTAAATGTTGAATCAATGTTGTCATGCACCGGGTTTGAAAAACTGTAGTGAATGCTGTGCCAGAATAACAGAGATACCATCTGTGCTTGTGTAGATGGATACACACCTGCATCATTTTGTCTCATCAAGACTTCAATATCACTTCTGAATTGTTTCCTTCATATTCGCCCAGTCACTGAAAATGCAGTTTAAAAAAGAAATTTCAGTCTCATTTTTTTTTCTGTTTTACTATCACATCTTTGTAGTTTTAGCCAAAATTTTATCCCTAATAAGAACACTAGTCACTGAATTAGCTGCTGATATCTCCAAACATGGGGATGTTTTGCTTGTCTTATTCATAGTTTTTAGTCACTTGACCGTCGCGGAACCCCTGCGGTCAAAAGCAGAGAAGATACTGGAACCTCCACAGACCTGCAGCACAGCTCTGCCTGTCAACTTTCAGTCTGTTTTCAAGCCATGAATATTAAGATGACCTCCGAAATCAAAGAAAAATAAACATAAATTGTTCCAACTGAGTGAAATGCTGCTGCCTTTGAAATAGTTGTTTTGAAGATGGGGACCAGTTCTGCAGCCCCTCACGGTGCTGTTGTCAAAGCAGCTTAACAGTGCACAGAGACGCGTTGCAGACTAGTTGCATGTTGACTGACTCAGATTGAATGCAACATGTTGGCAATCTGCCTGCATTTCTAAATTAGACAACATTCTTTTGCAAACCTTTGCCAATATTCCTGTGCAATCACCTTGCAATCAAAAGTGGTCACCTAGACGTGTTGCATGCTCGACCTGGTCAGGACAACTATCCGCAGTCGGTCACTAAATGTAAATTAATTAAATGTAATAACCAGGCAACCACTGATTTCTCCTAGTTGCAAGGAGGTTGCCGACTTGTTTTTACTCTAGTGTGACTGAGCCATAAACAGGCCACAAGTCTTAGGAAACTGCAATCCATATAATTAAAATCCCTGAGAGCTCCATTTTAGCAGCGTGTATCTTGTAGAGAATCCTTCACCTGTTATTTATGCCACGATCAAAGTGTAGTTTACAAAAGTACAGACAGGTATACATATTTTCAGTCAGTTAAGTCAATCCCACTGCTCTCTAAGGAGAAGATATTCTTTATCGTCAAAGCTATGGTAAAGGCTAATTGGGTAATGTTTGTTAGCTTTCTAGCGCTGCTCCACCCGCTGTTAGCTTCAAGGTTATTATAGCTAATGTTCCAGGATATTAGAAAGCAGTAATATTTTGAGAAGCAAATCTGTCGAAAACATATTTCTACTGTCAATTCAGGTGACCCGTCATTGTTGATTTGGTGTGGAGAAGGACAGATTGGCGCAATTTAGCTAATGTGTTTGTATGAATTCTGTGCTTTGCTAGCAGCTGTTAACAAACTGAGTTGGCTGGCTTTATGTGCCACTGTACCAACTGTCTAAAATAAAGCTGGCAGGCAGTGGAAGAGAGCCTTGTTTTGCCCTAAAGGTGGGTGTTCATATTATGATGTGAAGTTACATGAAAATTTTAAATAGTTACGGTTTTGAAATTAAGTTTTGCTCTGACGGGGTCTTCGTCGGGGCAGTGTGATACTTTTTGTCCTTACAGATCAACTTGGATGTACACAAGTTGATGCAATATGCTAAGACGCAGTTGTCAGTGCTGCATTGAAGGCTTATGAGCAGCGTTTCTGGTGCACTCTTCTTGCCTTTTTTTTAAATACCAACTTGCTTAAGTTTGATCAACTTTTTTGGAGTGTGAGTACAACTTTACCAGACACAACACTAAAATAAAGATAAGTTGGAGTAAAAAAAATAGCATTCAGTTGATGATAATCAACCTATTTTGTGAATATTTGATAAATAATGACGGCTTCATCTTATAATTCTGTAAATAACTCCTTACACAGAACTGTCAACATCTCATCTGTGACATAATCCTGTAAGCAGCATGTGTCTGGAACATGTAGGCCAAAGTATGCCAGGATCAAGACTGACTTGTGTTGTTGTTCCAGCCTGCGAAAGAAAGCAGCTATTGTGTGTGTTTGCATGCTCATGTTTGTGTGTACATATCACGCTTACAAGCCTGTGCATACCATTCAGTATGTGTCTGTTTTGTGCACGCGTGCACTCGTGGCGTGGGTGAGTGTGTGGGACGTTTTCTTGTTCGAATGCATACGTGAGGATCGTCCGCGCGCCTGCATGGTAACTAAAGTCGCTGTCTTCCTGTTACTGTGTCTGTGTGTGGCGCTTGCCTCTGAGTACATGCCGCGTACACTAGCAGGCTTTGTCTGTCCGGGCAGCTGACGTACGTCCGTGGATGAAGCCCTCCACTTCGGGCCATGCCTGTGAAAGAGCAGCTTTGTTCTCACGGCCTGCCAATCACTCCCTGGTTTGTCGAAGGGGAGGAGAGGATGTCCAGGACTTCAAGCGTGGAGAAAATGCATATCTGCATTTTCTATACTGACCTATTTTGTTTGATGACAAAGCAAGATGAATAAAGATCCAGAATTCAGAAAATGAGGTTAGGTAGGACTCAAAGGATTACCTCACTGATATGTCAATAACCTCTACAAAGTCATGAACTGTGGCCCCCAAAAGCTGAATCTATACCTGTGTCCTGACTTCTCCCATCCTCCTATCCGGCCTTGTGTATGCTTACAACATATAATCATTATAAACAGATATCTGCATATAAATATCCACAATCGGTAGGCAAGGGACACAACTTTCGGTCCCAGAAACTTTTTGTCTCTTTTAGTGTGAGTTTCATTGCCCAATTATTTCTGAGCAGGCTTTGTTGCAGAAACTGCTGGTGGGCAAATAAGGGATTGCATCATCTGGAACATGAAGTCTTGACCTGGATATTTCTTGCAAAGTTGCCTAAAGATTCACTGTTGCCTCCAGAGGTTTAGCAAGCTGACTGTCCAACGGGTTCCCAAATTATCGCCCTGAAATGTGGGAAGATGTAGCAGAACCAGAGAAAATGGACTCTAAAATAAGGAAATTAGGTATAAAGGGACATGCAACAAGGGGTGACGGGGTTGCATCAGGTATTGCTTGGGTATGAAAGGGCAAAGAGGGAGAACAAATAAAAATTCAAAATAAGTTCCTCATTCTTCATTGTGCCTACATGACCCAAGGTACAAAATCAGACAGGGTGAAAAGGAAGAACTGGGGTGGGTTACAAAGAAGCTTGCAGAGGCAGCAGCAAGTGTAGGCAGGGAAAAGCAGCTTAGGCCTCATTCGCACAGGTATAGAGACCAGTGTGTGACCTCCAGTCACTAGGGAAAAAATGTGTGTACCTTAATGAGGTTGCTCATTGCCGCTAGGTGACAGAAAGCAATTGCCAATATTGACCGCTTTGGCAGTTAGCAGATTGGAAGACGTTCAGTTTGCTGCAAACAATTCAAACTTGAAGAAATGTGATGTGAAGCAGAAACGGCGAACATTCACCTTCAAAGTAAAAGTTGAGCCTTACCGCTGCAACCAACACAAACGGCGTGACTTTTACTTGGAAGGCAACTTTTCTCTATTTCTGGTTCACGTCACACTTTTTCAAGTTTCAGTTGTTTACGAACAAGTTGGCGTCAAAGTCTCTTACTTTGGGCGGCTGTGACTCCGGAGGTGGAGCGGGTCATCCACCATTTGGAAGGTCAGTGGTTGCCCTGCAGAATACTGAACCCCGAGCTGCCGCTGATGCATCCAGTGTGAGTGTGTGATTGTTAGGTTAAAAGGGCTTAGGCATAGGAAAAGTGCTTTTGTGTGAACGGCTGATTGAAAACGATCATAAATGTAATTTCAGCCAATCAAAAAAAGCCCATAAAGAACCCACCCTTGCTTCAAAATCTCACCTTAGCAAACAAACAAAACCAAGTATACATGCAACACCTATACACACTTTCCACTTCTCCCTTCTTATAACCGTCACAGTGAAGGAACACACTGACAGCGCTCCATTTAGTCAACAGGACAGCTCTGACAACAGCTTGAACAGCGCGCTGGGACTTGCTGTGACGCACAGAAGATACGATACGGGGTTGAGGAATGCTCGCCCAGGAGGAGGGAGGTGTGAGGGGCTGAATTTGCAATGTCATGCGCCCGATTAGGCAGCTAGTCTATCTCGCCAGCGTCAGGGGGCCCCTGATGGCGGCAACGGCGTCCCACCAACACATCGTATCCATCACTCTCCCTCCCTACATGCACGCACACACATACACACACACACACACACACACACTTTCTCTGTTTGCATCAGGAAACATCATTCCCTTCTGTGTCACCTGCTCGGACCGGGAGCATGAAAAATGGCTGTCACGCCGACACCCAAAAATGATTGCTGAAAACGAGAGGAGAGGGAAAATAAAAGTGGAGGGTAAGCGGGCGAGGAGGAGGAGGTGGAGGAGGAGGTAGGGAAGGTGAAATTGGAGGAAACTCTCACCAGATTAGGTGCGGGTTAAAAGAATATTGATCTGTGTGCCGAGGACTGTTGATCTCTCTTAGCAGCTCAAGACAAATGGCAGCAAACAGAAAATCGAGCGCTCGCCTTTTCTCCAAGGACAGCTTCAGCTTCTCCCGCTGCCTTTCTCCTCTTCTGCAATTTCCCTCCCTCAATTCTCCTGATTTCGAAGCACTTCTTATAACAGCATCTAACTTCATATAACATGATAAAAATGTTTAAACTGACCACCGTTGCGAGCCACTAAACTAACACTGTTTTGTGCAAGTTTTTTTCCCCCCTCCCCCCAAAGGACCTCTCTGCCTGTAATTTTTGCCTCCTTTAGCAGCGGCGCATAACCTTGCAAAAGAGCACTAATACACGCCTAACCTAAATGCTAAGAAGCAGGAGTTTGTATCAGTGTTAGACATTTCTAAGTGATGCTGAAGGTTGCCTCGATAATTAGTCTTTTTCTCCCATTTGGAGTGTACGAGGGGGTCCGCAGAGGCGCCGTGTTTGATTAGGGCCACAGCCTTGGCCTGGCACCCAGCCGGGGTGTTTGATGATGGGGAACAAACTCTGGGTGGGGGCTGAGGCTCATCCGTGCCGGCTCAACATCAAACAGCCAGGAGCAAAGGACTCGAGCCCCGAGGGGACCCCTCCAGCACTACTGCCTGGATAGGTAGATACACTCCCAGTCAGATGGAGTGGGGGAGAAAAGGTGAAAAAAAAAATCAAAAAAAAGAGGGGGGGGGGTAGAGAAAGAGGAAGGAAGAAGAGAGGAAAGAAGTGCAAAATTGCAATGGAAAAATTCTAAAAAGCTTTGAGGAAACAGCAAGATTCAGGTAAGTCTTAAAAAGTTTCACATATACAACCAAAAAAAAAGAGAGAAAAGATTATTTTGGTTCTTATTTTTGCACATTTGGATTTCTGTTGCGCTCACGTCATCAACTGTTTGAATCTTAAATGTGCATTATAATCACAAACAACTGTATTTAATTGGTTTAATCAACTAAAATGTCTCTGGAATGGCAGTCTTCTCTGCTTGATCTGCAGCACAAAGTCCTGTCCCCACTCTGTTTCTGACTAGCGCTCATTGCTTCATACGGCTGTGTTTAGCTGGTTAGATGGCTAGGGTTAGTCACATATGGCAGGGTCAGAGCCAATCACTGGCAGGGTCCAGGCGGGTCTTTTGAGGAACATGGGTGGAAAATAGGGCTGCGCTTTCCTGGATGTCGTTCCTGGAATCTGTTGGAGCCACTCTCCCAGTTTGGGGGGGTGCCTGCCCCGAGTGCTCCAGTTCCTAAGAAGAGGAAGAGAGTAGAGGTGCAATGGCATGACAATGAAAGTCAGCAACTTGATGACAGGTAAAATAAGCATTAGCAACAGAAGTGGGCGGCTCCCGGGTTAAACTTCTCTCAACTAGCATGGACCCAAATAGCTCAGCAATCACTCATGGCCACTGTTGTATCATTTGACCCTAAAACATGACATTTTTGCCAAGTAATTCAAGCCTGCTTTCTATTTTTTTCTCTTTCTCACCCTTCCTCCCTCTTCTGTTTCATCCACCATCCCTCTCTCACTTTTAAGCATCCCTCGGCTTCTCTTCGTCTTCACTGTAGGAGGTATCGCTCATAGACTTATACAAGTTTTTTTTTCTCCTTTTACTGTATTGAATTTTTATTGAATCAATGTATGTATGCAGCCTTGACATATCTCTCGCTCTCATCTCTCTCTCTCTCTCTCTCTCCCCCCTCCCCTCCCTCTCTTCTTTCATCTCTCTCTGTCTCCGGAGTGGGGTAAGGGGTGGGGGGGGGATTGATGTTCCACCTTTTGCTTGCCTGTTCACCCTTCACCAGTCATGTTTCATTACCAGGCCTCAGTCCTCCACCTGTCGGCCTGTCTGTCTCTCCATGCGGCCGTGAGCGTGGACGCGTTTACAAGGTTAACGTGGACGCGTGTGCTTGGATGTAGCAGGTAGTGAAAGGGTTACACCCGAGCATCAGTCTGATTGGTGGCATAAAGAAAGATTAATGTGTATATCTAATAAATGCATCTCACTTTGTCTTTGTCTATAGGACACGACATTCAAACCCATATTGCATTCTGAATGCTTTGCTTGCACCACTCTGGCACTTTTGCTTACTTGTAAATGGTATGAATTTCAATTTCCGGCATTAGTCTAGTTTGCGTTGTCCCTGTGAATTCTGTTAATATTAGAACTCCGAGGAGGCCTTTTATTGGCAGTCTGTGATTCGCTTGGTTATGGCAAAGTGCTGATACATGACATGTCGGTAGTAATATGCCACAACCGAAACCAGAGAGTAAAACGGAAATAAAGAACTGACTGGGAAAGACGGCAAAACTACTGCAAAACAGAGGTTCAAACAGGAAGCAAACAGTGGCTTTCTGACTGTCGCAGCACAACCAACTTTATTGTGACTGTGTGCAACAAACTCCCGATTGTGTTGCCTTTAAAATACCTGCTTCAAAGGCCTGCGACCACTCACTCAGTTTCTGTCTTTAACGTAACTTTTGTGCATCAATATGATAAAACTGCTTTAAGAGTCAGTCTGCAGTCAGTCTGCTATCAGTTTGCAACTGAATGGGGTCAAGCTGGCAATTACATTCAATCTACATGTGATAATACGGAGATTAACTGTGATAAATCTTAAAAAATGGCAAATCTGTTGCCGTCTGCATACACAGAAGTTCCCATTAACTACTTATATTCAGAAGGTATGCAGAACCTCATACTGTAGATTTGAAACAGAAATTCCTCAACAAAAAGTGACGTAGTTGCTGCAGGACAGCAAGTTAGCTGCAAAATGATATAGGTTCTTGGTAACCGTGCTTTTATATTGGCGTTTATAATACAACCAGTTGGTAACCACATGAATCGGGTCCTCTAAAACAAAGAGACATGTGGAAGGCGAGTTTGGCTCATCCGCACA
This sequence comes from Bujurquina vittata, assembly GCA_015106715.1. Lineage (NCBI taxonomy): Eukaryota > Metazoa > Chordata > Actinopteri > Cichliformes > Cichlidae > Bujurquina > Bujurquina vittata. The sequence continues at coordinate 25,023 of VUQK01014025.1, forward strand.
GACCGAAACAGATTGATTGCAACAATTTGGCAATCTTTCTGTGTTCATATATTAGATGGTAATTGTTTGCAAACAGGTTGCCTCCCACCTGTGACCTGTACAATCTCCTTGTGATCCAAACTGGTCACCCAGAGGCTGAGGGTGTTGTGTGCTCAACCTCTGGACAACCAGTTGGTCAACACAACTTCTTGCAGTTGGTTACCAAATGCAAAATAACAATGCAATCACCGGGCAACCAGGGATTTTTTTTTTCCTAGTTGCCAGAAGACTGCCGTCCTATTTATACTCTAGTGTGACTGAACCAATGCAGAAACTCTTGGCTGACACCTTGTGCGTGATGGAGAGAGGCAGATAACAAAGCAGCAGTGTGTCACAACATGTTGAATTACCCAAGTTGGGGGAATAAACGTTATCTTCAAGACTTAGGTCCCACATGTAGGTTTGGTTCATCTACTTGGTTGCAAAAATCATTTTCTCGCATCTTTTTCAGTGCATGGGGTTATTGTCGTTTCCCAAACTATTGAAGAGTTGGACTTAAATATATAATAGATTAAGCTGAATGCTCCCAAATAAGAATGTATTGAATCTCCCCAAATAGGACAATGAAGATCATGAACCATTTGAACACTGAATCTCGGGGACATGATTCTCAGGCAGAATCCTGGTTCATCCATAGGCAATTTCCCTCTTCCCTCATATGGGTACTTTCCTTGTCACAGCTTTTAAGTAAGTCAGGTCTAAAACTTGGGTTATAGTACTGCGTCAAATCCCTTTGGCACAGTGGGCAGCGTCATCGCTTGCATTTATACTTGTGTGTCTGCCGTGACAAGTGAAACTGGGCTGGTCATGTTAGACTTGGCGCTAATAAATCTTGAGCAACAGTTTCTTTTACTGAAATGCGGAGTTCTTGTTATTACATTAGCATAATGAGCAAGCTAGATGAATTTACAGCCCGTTACATAGTGCTAATCACTATATTGCGATTACATGGCTTGTTACTACCCAACGGGCCGATCACAACTGTTTAAGATCAGCGTTGCTGCAACTTCTGCTTGCATTTCCGTGACGGCACCACTATAAGGTGCATGAGTCCTAATCTAAACCATGAGAAACGGCAATAAATGTGTACATACTTTTATATCTTATATCATAATTGCAGTTTGTGTTTGTGCTTCTCAGATATTTTAGAGATCTGAGTGTAATGTGCTTCATCAAAGCAAAAACAAACAAAAAAAAAAGGAAAAAATCAATACTGGCAGGGATGCACCGCAGCTAATACTGTAGCCCACGTAATAAGATGCACCAGGCAGAATGCTCCTCAATTAGTAGAGCAAAACTCTGGAGAATATTTACAGTAATCAATGTACAATTCTCCAGTCAACATTTTTTAATTAATTCTCTTCAGCAATTAACTCCCTCAATGAAAAACACCCACAAAAAAGACCTTTCTTTGTGACATTAAACTTATTGCAGAAGCAGGCTGTCTCATTACCCTTCTTGGCTGAAACAAACGAGTGTGTGTTTTTGGGAGTGTCGGAAAACACACACACATGCGCGCGCGCGCACGCTTGTGGCTGAAAGAACAACCAGGCTCTGGGTGTATATTCGCTTACGGTGGATGGATTTTTAAGATAAAATGGGTCAACCTCGCTATTTAGTTTTCAACTGCAGGGATCGAGTCGCCTACCTCTCCACCCACCATCCATATGGGCTCATGCATATGCATGCTCTCTGGACAGGTACGCCAAAAAATGGGATTTTTTTTTTTTTTCTTATCCTAGATTCATAGTTTTGTGGTGAAGACCAGTGGCTGCGACAACCTGTCTTATGACTCTTTTAGAGGGATGGCGCGGAAATGAATCCCACAGGCAGCGAGAGAGAGAGAGAGAGACGCGGTGTTCTGCAGGAAATACACACTGTTCTGCAGACAGAGGAACAAATGGAATAGTTCATATCAGTCAGAGGAAAACAATAATCCGGGGCTAGATTTGCAGTCGCCCGCAAATGATCGTGGCAATTACACTCATATTCTGAGGCAAGCAAACAGAATTACAGTGAGATTTTCCCTGTGATTGGGATGTCACCCCCCCCCATCATTGTTGTGAGTCCTGATTGATCCGCTCCCTCTCCTGCTCATCACTCTCCTCTCCCTTT
>VUQK01014026.1:15438-32996 GCA_015106715.1 Bujurquina vittata
CCAAATTTTGTGATAACCTTTTTTTTTTTTTTTTAACTCATACCTCTGAAAGGTGATGAGTTTGCAGCTATGGTAATGCCAGCTGGGGTTTAGTTGCTGTACAACACTTTAACCTCCGAACAGTGAAGGTTGCACAAAAGAAGTGTTTTTCCCCACAAAAACCCTGTCGCAGGCAATTTCTGTCTGATGTGTGGAGACTTTCACTTGAATGCAGACTACCTTTAACTGTTTAAGAGGGCGACGGCTTGAAAAACCTCTACCACCTCATCAATGGTGGTGACATTTAAGAGCTGGGTTGCCACCTACAATTATTTTCACTATCCAGCATATTTTGTGAAATATTTGGCATCATATTTGAAAATAGTGAAAAATGCCAGTAATGTGGTCCAACCAATGGTCCAAAACTTGCACTGCTCTGTAAGACCTAATCAGGTTTTATCTATGCTAGGGAAGCTGGACACTGTGAATTTTGTCATTTTTGCATACATACTTAAAGTTACACGAGAATTCAAAACCAATGGATGCCCCCCTCCCCTTATTGTGTTACATATACAACCAGGAATAGTACTGGTACAGCTTTAAATGTGTCTTAATCACACTAACAGTGTGAAATTGACTGATTGTGATATTTTACCATAAACCAACAGACATTGAGGCTGCCATTGTTGAGTCCCTGCTGCTGTTTTTCTGCTCCCATGTGCTTTCTGTTTCACTGTGAGTAACTGAGCAAGATGAACTAAATATGTCACTGTATAGAGTACACTCTACCTGCTAGCATTTCTTTCTTAGCATAAATGAATTTAAGATATGCATAAGAAGCTAGCCTTTGAAGCACATGAAAAAATGTGTACCTAATTATTTTTGACATGAAACCATAACAGACTCTAAGCCTTTTTCTGTTTAGATGTGTAAACCAAATTAGACCAGACGTACTGAAATATGTCTATTCTGATATATTCACGCTTTCACGCTTTAAGTATTAAACCTTGCATGTGCTAACACAGACAAGTTGGCTTATTGTCATTTGATAAGCACCCTTCTTTGTAGTTCAGCTGTGATATGCAGACTTGTGCAAAGTTGGCACTCAACTTTTTGGGCCCTGGTTTTAATGAAATGTTGTCACATCAGTGGATTCTGTGACATTATATCAATTAAGTTGAAGCCAATTCTAAATAAAAGTTGAGTTAATGCAAACATCAGTCTGAGCAGTTCCACAGTCCCACTGATGGCTATACAGTCTCACTCTCACACTGAATCATGGTTTTCCCTACAAAGCCTAATTTTTTTACTGTCAAGGGTGCCATTACTCCACTTGGTCTTGCTCCTATCTTAAAAATGTTGTATATACGATAGAAATTTCACTTCATCAAAATTATTCCCATTTTGTGTTGACTGATTGCGGCAGTTGTACTCGAGAAAATGACACAGCTGGAAGACTGCTCTGTTATCAGACAGGATTATGGCATTTACTCTGTAGAATTTTAAGTTGTGTAATTTGGATTTTACCTGAAATGAACCTTGGAAGTCCTACTCAACTTCTCTTTACTTCTTACTTTTCATCCCTACCGGCTTGTACACTTGCAAACACACAACCTTTGTGTTATTGGTTCAACCAATTTGATATTCAACAATGTCCTTGCAAAAATTCACTCTAACCCTCATCCTACCCCCATGTTTTACATACATTGACTACTGACTGGGGTTCCGGAGACCCCAACAATAATTTACTGCATGATTAGTTATATTTATTTAGTTAATTTATTACTATTTATTATTATTTCTTGCAAAGCTGCAATTTTCATAGGCAAAAAATTATTTTTCTGTAATGCAACTTGTATCTTTTATCCCAGGAACGATCCACATTATTATTCTAAAGTTTCTTTACCATACTTTGATTCTGGTATCACTTTGTTTTCTGTCATTTCAAGTAAACATTATTTGTGTGATATAAAATAATTGAAATAAACACACACCCAGTGAGCCCAAAGATGGAATCTCTCCAGCATGTCCCGGTTTTGCCACGGGGCCTCCATCGAATCCCTAAAACCCTTCTAGGAGGCATCCAGGAGGCATCCTAGTCAGATGCCCAAACCACCTCAACTGGCTCCTTTTGCTGTAAAGCAGTAGTTGCTGGAAACCTCCTTACCCTATTTCCACAGACACCTTTCAGAGGAAACTCATTTCCACTGCTTGTATCTGTAATTTTATTTTCAGTCACCATCCAGAGCTTGTGACCACGTAGATCAGCCACTATTTCCTTCACGCCCGGCTCTTTCTTCACCACAACTGAGCGACTGAACGTCCGCATCTCTGCTGACACTGCACCAATCTGTCTGTTGATCTTCTGCTCCATGAGTCTGACTTATTACCAGCAGTGCAGTCCAAGATCACATATGGCTGCACAGAGTCTAGAAACTAAAAACAGCTAAAGCAGAACACACTAAGGGCAGTTGTAGCACACAGTGTGCCTCATGCGTTGCTTGGAGCTTGCCAGCATAGGACAGGAGGAGCAAACAGTTGATACGTTTTGGGAGCCAGGGTAACACCTTTCTCAAGTAGATTTTTCAGCTGAGCGTTGGACAGTCTCATCAACAGATGGCATTTTCCTCACGCTCAGGATGGTCATTGCTGCTCAGATTGGGATTTGCAATGTAGCAGTAACAGCTCTAATTTCCATGTGTGGCAGGAGTAGGGCATCCATTAGCTCTGTTAGATAGATCACGGTCTCCAAAATTCTAATAACTTTCAGCTGCCCATCCAGATGATGAATGCAGCCACAGCATCTAAGGGTTTTGTTGTTGTTGTTGTTCTTCTTTAAAATGACTTATGCTGTGTGCTGTGTGATACTGTGACTGGGTGCTCTTGACTGGGGCCACGCTGGGATTCCAAAATATTTGTATTTTTGCAAAGCACTAATCAAAGCACAAACAGAAAATAGTGATGCGGCTTTGTTATGAACAAACTGGAACAATTTAAAAAAAACAAATACGCCTCTGGGGTCTGCATGGACCCCACCGAGTAGAATGAGGGTTAAACAACTTTGAACGTTCTGAATGCCTCCTCCTGCTTTGAAAGGCTTTCTCATTCTCAGCTGGCATTGCAGCATTTCCTTAGGTGCAAGACATGATCTGAGACATATCAGTGGCGTGTGATGTGTCAAACAGCAGATCAGGAAGAGTCTACGGACGGCTTCAATCACAGCATCTTGACAGCTCAGTTCAAAAGTGGGGATGTTACCACAGATCATAGCTAGCCCAGTGCGACAGTGGAAACCAAAGAAATCCAGCTTGGTCTGGCCAGTCACAGGCCAACAGATTAGGAACAAAAACAGATGGCAGAGGAAAAATACCATATTTCACGTTCTTTACTGTCACAAGTGTATCTTATCTACATTTTACCAACAGCTGATTTGTTTTCAAAGCAACAGTAATCGCAGTATGCCTCATCCCCAGGGCGTGCTTTTCTGCAAGCACACACGCAAATGCACGCATACTGTAGGCACAAGTTCTTGCACGTACCGACTCTCAGTCTCAATCAATCAGCGTGGCCTGGCATTAGTCACAGCTCTGTTCTCGGCCTTTTCCTTTTGTGATTGAGGTGGCTGAGGACAGACGTGCCAGACGCCAAACTATCTCGCCACCATACTGAATGATTATGACAGATGAATACCTGCAAGTGACAATCAAAGCGCTCTGTCATCATCACAAATCCAATTTGAGTGATAGACCTTTGGACCACCCCACCCATCCCCAAACACACACCCATCCCCTGCCGAGTTCACACAAGTTCCCCCAGCATTAAATTCAAGCTTCCAGCTGTCACGTCGAGGCTGCAAGGATGATACTAATGTGAGAGTGTGACTTGTAAGATTTGTTCAGTGGAGACTTGACGTCAGTTGCTGGCAGCCTGCCTCTGTGCTAATATTTGAGATGAGTCAATTAGTGGATGTGACAGAGGAAAGGATTAGCAACAGGTGTTTCTGCTGATATGCAAAGGTAGTGTACATTCAGAAGGAAGGAGGACAGTGCTGGAGTCTTGATTTTTCTCTTTCACTAATCTCATTTTTTCTTTCTTTCTCATCTTTTTCTTGTATTTTTATGACTCTTTCTGTCTTCCTTCTACGCTCACACTTCTTCCTTCATATTTCTTTTTCTGTCTTGTGCTTTCTCTTGTTCTTTCTTTCCTTTTTATTTTTCTTTCCTTTTATATTCCATATTTTTCCTGCTTTCCTTTCCTTTTCTTTGAATTTCTTTTTTCCTTTCTGTTTTCCTAATTTTCTTTCCTTTCTTTTTCTTTTACTTTGTCTTCTTTCTTTTTCTTCCTACCTTGCCATCTTTACTGCCTTTATTTTCACTATCTCTTTCCTTTCCTTTCCACTTCAGGGAGTGGTGGCTGCAGAGAAGACCAGAGGCGGTCAGCTCCTCGAGGAGCCAAAGATGTTGCCTTTCCGAGCGAACACCTTCAGCCTGCAGGTGTCCATCCAGGATGTTCCCCAGTTTCTTTGGAGCATCAAACCCTTTACCACATGTCAGGTAACAATGGCAGGAAGGAACAAGACATGAAGTGAAAATATTTATTGTATATATACGTTCCACACTTGCTCACTGACTTTACTATAGTAGCTATTATTTTTTTTTAACATGAAGATAAAACAAAATGATTTAGTCCACTTAATGAAAATAAAAAGTAGTTTATTTGTTTCCTGAGACTGTGTGGCCGTGTTTCAAGTAGGGATGCACTGATCCAACCTTTTCAAGTCGTCATCCATTACAGGTATCTGGATCTACCGATCCCATACCGTTAATAAAACCTGTCCAATATAGGATTTTTAAGACCAATACTGATGTTGGGTGATGCTCGGATCAGCTTGTTGTGTTTGTGGCATTCAAAACGCGTGTTGCTAACAGGGAATGTGCAGATGCGCCCTCTGGTGGACAGTCTATGCAACATCAACGCTCATAACGTGGCTGAAGGGTGTTTTTTTTCTCTCTTCTTTACTTTTTAAATTTTGCTTTCTTGATCATTATAAATGTTGATACCTATATATTAGCAAACTAACAATAGCTGATAATATCGCTGGGCTCTATAAACGAATAAGCCATAATCCTCAAATCACTGTTTTATATGTAAGACAACATCGGGCTCATCTAAAACATTGTGAACCACAATGAAATTCTTCCAGGCTGCTGTTACTGCTGTTAGCTTCATCAATGCTAACCCCGCTAACAAGTGGTGTAGTGAACAGCACACAAAAAACTGTTGATTGGGCCATAATCAGCTCATTGTCCTCAATTTCGAGTCCAGGATCAGACTGATACTCAGTCCAAACATCAGATGGGTACTTAAACACTTCAAGTTTCAAGTATTTTTGTTAATGTATTATTGTGTAATCGAATCATATATCTTTAACTAACACTTAAACTAGTAAAAAGTAAAAGAAATTAAATATAATGGCATTTTCTTATATAGTGGGATATGGAAATTCATGACTGTTTTTGTTCTTGTCTTTTCCTTTGTCATTCAACAAACCACAATCCAAGCATCTCACTCACTCATTATACCAGTAATATTTATGCACAATAATAAACGATCAGTTTTAGTGACAGTCCATTATTTTCTTACCTCCTCATAAATTATTATTTTCAAACATTAGATCATTTTGATGTTCTGCTTTTTAAATGATTGCCATTTGGGCTTCAGTGTGAGCTCATTTATTTTTTCTAGTGATGGATTGGAATTAAGGAGTTAAAGAGTTATTATAGGGGACAAATGTCCTTCCGTATCATTTACACTTATTTTCATCTATTTCTCTGTGTACGGAAACCATCAGAAATTTTACAAATTTTACATTCCCAAGTAAAAACATCTGAATGCAATATGTTCTTGTTTACAGAGCATAATGAACTGAAGTCATCCTGCACTTCTTTTGACATTTTGCCCGTCAAATCCAAGCTAAACATTCAGAGTTGTGGTTTATGTGAACACGCTATTACACTTTCTTTGTGTTCAGCTCAGCTAGTCTACACAGAAAGGCTCCATTTCTCTCTTGTCTAATGAGTCTAAATGGTTTGCTCTCTAATAAACACATCAGTCCTGGATAAAGCATGTTTTTAAACCTACACAAAATCTGTGCCAAAGCCATCAAACATGCGGCTCCATCTGCTGTGGTAACCTCTTGGAAAATAAGGGGGCAGACCAAAGTATCAGCTCATCAGCTAGCACCTTATCAATCACAACTAACATTTCCACCTATGGCTGCACTACTATGACAACACAATTATGATGGCGCATTAGAGGGTTGGTGCCACTCCACAGTATTATATATGCCCATATGTATAATAACCCACGCATACAAGAAAATGATCAATTTAGGATCTCTACAAATCTAAAAATGTCAGTTAAAGCTGCTCTTTTAAAGTGACTCCTGCTGTAATGTGGCTCACAGTCCCTCTCTCTCACACAAGGATGATGAAGACAGATGTGAGCGGAGATTAATAGCTCTGCGTTTGCTTTGCTTGCAGGGACATTAAGATGCGAGCTTTATTAGATCAGTGACCGCTGTTTGCGTACCTGTTGTCCACACAGCAACACTGCTGTGACTTGAAGATCTGAATACAGGGTGAAAATGCTTCAAAGAGACCTACACTCTGCACCGCCTTATTTATAAATGCCTCGGGACAGCAGACAGCACCAACCTGCTTCACCGGAGCAGGTGCAGAATAATAGCAGCGCGTCAAGCCATACATCAAGTCGGCTTTTAGTGCTAAAGAGCGTCCCAGCTCTTCTACGTCCATCACCCTCTCCCCCTCATCCGCCTCTACTTCCAGATTCCATTATCTTCTGCTGTGCTGCACCGGGCAGCCTAGATCAAAGCTGCATGGGTTAAGTCTGGTGCTGCCACACAGAGAGGTCACTTTCTTAGATGCTGATACAGTTAAGATGGAGTCAGACAGAGGTCAAGGACATTTCCTCAAAGATTTTCTCCTTCAACACAAATTAATTATACATAAAAGGAAAACATTTTCCTCTTCACCTAATTCCTCTGTACAGTAGATTGCTTTCAGCATAGCAGCTTCTGTTATCACAGTAACTCTACTGGGATTCAGGCTCTATTTGGGAACCTTATCATGACTACTTCTTTGTCTCTTTAACAGTTATTTCCATGCATAAATACATCAAACCCTGGAATCACTGAAACTTCAAAGCCCACTTTTGCCTTTCATCCTACCTCATGTAAGTGGCTTTCCATGTGATAGTGTGACCACACGTAGAACAGGGACCTAAATCATCTCATTTAGCTGCAGCACTGCAGGTGTTTTACAGATGACTGGGACCAGAGTCGAGGTTTGCAAGAGCAAATGACAAATGGAAGAATGCACTACAGTTGTGCATGCAAATCCCTAAAAACCATGAAAGAAAAAATAAATTGTACTTTTTTCACTTAGTAACCAGGGTTCCTTATAGTTGTTATGCCACCTGTCAGTCAGTCTTGGTTAGGTGTATTTCAAAGTGCAGTTTGAATTTTCAGCTATATAACCTGTGACTTTGGAAATTTCACAAATACTTCATCTGCATTTTACAGATTCAACACCAAAGAGAATAAAATTCAGTGAATGCTGAAAATGGAAAAATCTGTTTTGCACAGATGAGGAATTCGGCAGCAGTTCAGCATGGAATCCATCCTACAGAAACTTTAAATGAGTTCCTCTGGAAAACACAGAAATATTTGTTTATTCCAACCATTATTACAGTGTGAATCAGGATCCTTAATTCTGGAATGTCACAGCGACCCCGGCATGTCCTTCACAACATCCATTAGTCTTCTACTCTCCTCCTCCGTATTCAACATCCTCCATCCAATATGACCACTGTTCCTCCTCTGTACATGCATAATCTACCTCTCCAAACCACCACAACAAAAATCTTAACATCTTTTCAACTCTGCCAGCTCCGGCTCTGCTGCCTGTCTTTTTGTTTGTGCCAAACCGTACATAACAGCAGGTCTCACTACCATCTTATGTCTGATTTAGACTTCTGTGCTGAATTTTTGTTGAGCCTACGATGTGGCCTAAGCAACTGGCCGGCATCGTTACCAGTAGTCATGTTTGTGCATGGTGCATAATGTGTTAATTTCGATGTGGTTCAATTCAATTCATTTTATTTACATAGTGCCAAATCACAGCAAAAGTCGCCTCAAGGCGCCAGTGTGGTGCCAGCCATGATAAAAAGAAATAAAATGTTGGGACATTTTTTTCCTTCCTTCTGGGTCCCCATTTTGTGTTGTGATCAGCTTTTTGTTGTTACAGTTGTTGTTTCTTTTGGGGGTTTTCAGTTTTTAAACTTCTTTGTGCATTCCCTCACATTCTTTCTGATAGTTTTGACAATATCCCTGCAGGAATTTGCTGACCATTCATGAGTCCTTACATAAAGGGGATGATAATCACTCTCTCACTGATCAATTCAAGAACTGCAAAATGAGCACCGAACAGGCCAATCACAATAGCTGCATCGACGCGTTGTTACATTTCTACGTGCATGTCTGGTTACAGCATAGGTTACAACGGAGGGTTTCAGAGGTAAACAAAGTACCTACAGCGTAAAAATATATATATGTAGATATAAATCCCCATATTAAATAAACCTCCACTCTGTCTGCACTCTCATCTTCACCTGTCGTGCTGTTTGTTGCTCCGGATGATTAAACTCACCTACCTCTGCATCTTCACTGTTACACCCATCTCCCTCTCATTCACGCTCATGTATTCTGTCTCGCTTCTACTGGCTTTCACTTTCTCCCCAGAGCATACCTCCACCTCTCCATAACTACAGATCATAGTGCCATCTGCAAACATCAGTCCATAGAGACTCCTGCCTGACCTCATCTGTCAATCTGTCCATCACCACTGGCCTACAGTAATACCATTTGTGTTGGTCTTTATCTAACAAAGTAAAGTGCCTTGAGGTGACTGATGTTCTAATTAGGCGCTGTATAAGTAAAATTGAATCGAATTGAATTGCAAACAAGAAGCTCAGAGCTGATCCCTGACGTTAGGGCATGTGTTCCTCATGCAACACACAGCCCTATTTATACTTGTTCCTCACACTTGACTCGCTGCCATCTTCCCCTTAATAATATAGGAAAAAAGTCGCTGCTTCACCGCTGGAATAGGATTAAAAGAAGCTGAAACAGAAAAAGTAAAACACATGCAAATACAAATGCCTGTAGAAACAAGCCTGCTCACAAGCCCCCTGCTCAGCCCCTCACTGGCCACACCATGCTCGCCCAAACAACACCAAAGCAAACCAAGCATCAGCAGATGTGACTTTTGGTACATGGTAACCTGCTCGAAGATGATATCTGCAAGCGTGAATTTGAACTGCACTCTGCAATGGTGGTGGAAACACCGTACTTACTACAATATATTCACTCATGTTGCTAAAAAAAAAACAGCTTTCAAAAGCTGTGCAATATACACGGCACAAACACATACACGCTGTCCCATCTTAGTTGTTGGTGATCTCGGCTGCACATTTATGAAAAAAAAAATAACACGCTCAGGGATGCACACACACAAAAATTGTTCAACTAATCTTAATTCGGGTTGTTTTGTTTTTTAAGTCAGCTACAGAGACATAGGTCCCATCAATCAATTGAATATAAATATATACTGGCTTCATTTCTTCCTCTCACTTCGTAATTTGTATTTCTGCTTCTCGAACAAATCTCCCACTCACGCTCATCTTCAGCAGCGAGTGGCGCTGTGGTTACAGCGATTTTGCTGCTGTAGTTAAAGGAACAGTACAAAAAGGAAAATGGCAAAAGCCATCTATAAATACTGTTACATCTGTTTATATTTCTCCACATACTCAGTAATACTGTATCACTTAGCTTTATATTAATGTAATGTATAATTTGGGTTAGGTCATATTGACCTGAGAGTGGGAGTTAACGGTGATGTCGCCCTTTTCCCTCCTCAGGAATTCTCCTTCCCCCAAGTGTGGTGCAGCAACCAGCAGCCCCTGCACTGTGCCTTCTCTCTGGAGAGATACAGCCCTGCCACCGCCCAGCTCTCCTGCAAAATCAGCGTGCGCCAGGTCAAAGGCCACGAGCAGATTCTGCAGGTCTACACGGCTGTGGCCGAGGTGAGGCTCCGCAGCTGTGGGGAGGGTGTTTCGCTTTTTCGCTCAACCTTTATGTAACCTTCCTGGAGTGTGTCCACCGGAGCAGGGCCAGCTCTCCTGAGCTTGTGCTGTGTATTAATAGAGCGAGGAGGGTACTCTTCCTTCCCTGCTCTCTTCACAGATGCCCACTAAATGCCAACAACAGAGATCCAGCTGTTTGTCACATTTGCTGTATGTGTTTTTTAACCTCTGTTTGTCCAGGGAGATGCATGTTCCAGCAAATAGCTGGCTTCACATTCACACACACGCAACACCTGGGAGCTGGCTGCCGTAACAACAGTTTCCTGTCAGCTGGTGAGCAGCTCCACTGGAGCAGCTAGGAGTCAGAAATCCTCACTCAAGAGCACCTTGACAGTAGCTGTTAAGGCAGAAGAGAGTGCTACTCATTGATTTCACCCAACCGCTTTTTTCACAACCGGTCACAAATGTGCTCGTCCTTCCTCAAGGCCACCAACACTAATAAAAGTCACGGTCAGACACGTGAAATATTATTTACACTGACTTTTTATGGTTTGATTAAATTTTACCTTGATGATTAGTGGAGTTTGTCAGATAGGAACAAGAAAAAGGAGTTTATAGGTGCTGTGTGTTGAATTCAAATCATCAGCGGGTTCAGTTTAGCAAATACAGCAAGCAGGCATGACCGTTTTCAGAGGTCTACAGTGTGTTTTACAATGTGATCCACCACGTCACGTCATCACTGACAGCAGCTTTATGGCTTCTTTCCACCAGAATGAGCCATTAATCAGTGTGCCGTCCAAGTCTAGCCACATTCTTACAGAAGTTCTTTGACGCAGTAAAACGACATGCATCACTTATCTGTATGCTATAAGAAGGAGAAGACACAATGAAATTATTAACAGTTATTAACAGAGCTGAGACCGTAGCGCTTTTTAAAACACCTGCCTGTATTAGGCTAATAAGTAAACAGGTATTGTGAACAATCCAGTTGAAAAAATGCCATCTCCATTCTCTGAATGAGGAAATTCACTCTGGTTTCACTTTATCACTTTCTCTCTTCAGCGCTTTCTTTCTCCTTCAACTATGGGACTCTTTTTCTTTCAGCTGTGCAGTCACTCCTTCTTTTTCATACCCAGAGGTTTCATACCCATTGGCACGAATAATTTAATGGTTAAGGCTTGCCTATTGACCCTTTAACCTTTTCTAACCTTTTTTTTTCAGGACTGCCATATTCCATTTGAACTGATATGAATTTGTTTTAATTGCTTTAAACGCAGCCTTGAAACCCGCCCTTACCTTCTTAGACAAGTTTAATGAATAAAAAGTACAGATTCCTTGTTTTTTTTTCCTGTCAGCTTCAAACTGTTTCAAGGCTGTTTTGTTATTCTGCCAGCCTAGTATTGTATATATAAATATAATTTTTAAAAAAACATGGGTGTCCATGCAGCTTTTACATGAAGGCGCTAATAGTTAATAGCTCTGATTTAGTGATAACCAACTTTGTGTGACCACTTGGCAAGATTGTTGTTAGGGTAGGGTATGGTAGGGTGAAGCCAAAGAAGGTAGTAATAAACTTGGAACTTGCTTCATAAGACAGGCTTCAGACCTCCATCCACATTTGAACCAGTTCTGGCAACTCTTCTACTGGACATGTGCGGCGGACACACGAAGAACACATTTTATTTATTCACAGTTCAGCAAGCAAATGTTTTATGCTATGACTTCATCACTCCATGAGCAGATACCAGACTGCTGTAAAGAGTTGCCAATGAGTGTAAAATTAGCAAAGTATTCATGTTGATGTTGTGGTATCTTCTTCTTCTCCTTCCAGGCTTAGTTCGAGAAAACAGTGAAATGCAGCACCGCTTTTCTTGCATACCTCCGTTTTCGGCACACCTTTAGATTTACGTAATCTCGATGCTGCTTTGGTGGTGGTGGCGCGTGTGAGTGTGTTGGGGGGGGTATTGCATGAGGACATAGATCAGTGTAATTCTTTGAAAACTGATACTCCTTAAATCGTCCACATAGGCTTGAAAGGTGGCTTTCATTGTTTGAGCCACAGGCTTCTGCATCAAGAGATTGAGGAATATCAGCGCTGACTGCATCACCTTTGTCTCACTGGCTTACAGTATATTTACTGAGCTTTCAAAATGTTAAATATATTGTCCAAAGGGTTCTGACCCAGTAAACCTCAACTATTTGCAGATTTGCAAATCCTCTCTGGCCCTGCTCTGATTATAGTCTGCTTCTGTTCCGTTCCTACAGACCGAAAAGGAGTCAGTTCCATTTTTTATGCAGACAGACTGCAGCATCACATCCCAGACGGGGCCCAAGGCCTTCAAAATCCCCCTGTCCATCCGCCAGAGGATCTGTGCCACCTTCGACACTGCCAACGCCAAGGGCAAGGACTGGCAACTCTTAGCCCAAAAGCTCCACTTAGATCGGTGAGTGTATGATGTGCATCCTCTTTGAGACCTCATGATCTGTGTGTGTGTGTGTGTGTGTCTGTAATGAACACAGGCTGATGACAGTGATAAGGCTCCTGTGAGTGTTGATAAGCTGCTGAATGTGGCTTCAGGTTCCTCGTGCTCCCTGAGCAGCAAGAGAGACGGCTGGTTATTTAACTCTATAGCACATGCTAAAAGTGAGTGTTGGGTGCTGTGGAACATCATACAGGCTGGCCGTGTTCTGACCTCTACTACATCTGCTCTCATTTTGAAACATCCAGTGAGCCTCTAACATTTCTGTCGCTCTGATCGCTTACTTATTACGTGATTATTCTTCTCCCAAACACAAATATGCATTTTTGATGAGATCCTGCACGCTTATTTTCTCAGCCCAGTTGTTGTCTTTGCTTGGCCTTAGCTGGTGTCAGCTATGATCTCCAGTTAAGTGCATGATTCATGAGATCCTGCTATCTAAGAGTCCTTTGGGATTTCTAAATTATCCAGATAAGCTTTCTTCTCCAAGTTGGGCAGCTTTGAACTGAGCCTGATGTGACCAATGGTTCCAGCCTTTTATGCTGCTTGTCGTTACGCCGCTTGTGCAGAACCAAGCAGTAGCAGTGAAACACTGCCCCCAGCTGGACTCACTGCTCAGTGAGACACAAAGGCATTGTAGTGTATTGGCATGGCAACAAGCTTTATCCTTTCCTTTCCTTTGGCAGAAGCTGAGAACGGAATATAAAGCAAACTCTGTTTAGTTGTTATAACTTATGGTGGTAATTTATTCTTAAAGGCTCTGACTTTTCGTTATAGGTACATGGAAAAGCAGATGGTTGTGTTTACAGCACTGAGACACTTTCTAGTTAACAGCCAGTGTGCTGATTTTCTACAAGTCAAATGAAGGTGATCCAATGAGCCAAATGAGTTTAATAGTATGATTGTATACTGTTAATTCTGGGGCCCATGTGGAAAACCAGCTTTAATATAGTGGATTCTTGAAATCAGAGGTTCTCAAACAGTGGGGTGCAGAACCACAAAATAAAACTGAGCCCCAGTTGTGCAGGCCTAAAGCCAGCCACTGGTCGCTACAGAAAATGTGTATATCTCAACCAAGTGGCTGCTGGAGGTTTGTCACTGGGTGAAACTGGTTGCAAAGAGGAACATGAAACCTGAATCCCGAAAACATCCTTGCAGTTTCTTTGGTCACTAGCAGATTGCTGCAGTCGCCCATAGTTTGTGGCCAATAGAAGACACTGACTCGTCTGTAAATACTTGCAAACTACTCATTAGTGAAACTTGAAAAGGTGTGACACAAACCAGGAACAGAGACCATTTACCTTCGGCGTAAAAGTTGCACCTTTGAAACCTGTTGGTTTCGGCGCTAAGGCACAACTTTTACTTCAAACAGTCGTCATTTCAGGTTTTTCACAATTCTGGTTTTTAGCTTTCACTTCCACTCACAGGTTAGTGAGCAGGTGTTTGCAGACAGCTTGACTTTTTCCATGCAAACTAAGGGTTACCACGGCAATCTGCTAGCAACCAAAGCAACTTTTGATGCAGCACCCGCTTTGTGACCAGTTTTCCTCAGCAAAGACTTCTCAACCAGGCAGGAAATACAGATTTTTTTTCCTCAGCAGCTGGAGGTTGCCAGGAGGTCACCAACTGGTCTCCATAGACACACATGCATTCAGGGGCACAGTTCCTCGTGACCAGAATGATGACTTTGTTGATTTGACAATATAGTTTCTATCTGTATGTATAGCTCTGCTTCATTATGCAACACACAATGTTAAAAATGTAAGAGCACGAGAGCAATAAGCGTGTAAAACACATGTCCCTGACGGTTTCACAAACATATTACTTTCACTGTATTTGCATCTAAAGTGTTTGAATGAAAGATCACGTCATCTGCAAAGGAGCACAGCATTTACATGTTATCTGTTCTATATAGACAGTGTAATTTTTTGGGAACTCACAGTCCTGTACCAAAGTCATTTTTATCGGTTTTGGTTAGTAGCAGTGGGAAGAATTTTAAGATATCCATGTGTAGTCATAGCTACTGTATATCTGTTAGCATATAAACACGGGTTTTGTTTGTTTCTGTACATCTGCACAATGGTGTCCAAGGGGCTGTGTAAAATATACCTGGAAGGCACAAGAAAAACAAACAGGCAATCTGGGGGGAGAGACAGGGCTATAAATACACAGGGAATAATTGGGGACAGATGGAGCTAATTAACAGAGGTGAAAACAATCAGGGCAGGGCAGGCATACACTGCAGTGGAGGGAAAACAGACAAGGACAGGAAGTAAAAACAGCAAAACGTGTGCAAGGAAAGCAATTATCAAAATAAGACAAGCAGTCACAACTGAAAAAATGCTGAGAAAAACAAATCGACAGAAGAGTAAAACTATGACGATGGCAAACTGTGGAGTTGAATCTAGCAGCTCGCTACAACAATTTTTCTTATTTTGATGACATTTTATGACAGGCCACCATGGATTTGTCAGAGTAATGAGCGAGGCAGCACGGGCTGTTTTTGCCTATTTTTTTAATTGACTTTAAATGTGTAAATGCATAATCAGCAAACAATAAACAACTGAAAGAGTGATATTAATTTTACTGCTATGACAGTTATAAAATGCTGTGTAATGGGCTGCTCGCTTAGCCAGGGCTCCGTTGAACAGGCTTGGGCAATCTAGTTTGCCAGACATGAGAACCTGGGACTGTTGTGGAGGGCTGAACTCAATTCTGCTCAGTATTAATTTTCTCTCTTTATAGACTGCTAAGAGCGGAGGTCACAATCAGGCAATGAAAGTAGGCGTAGTCGTGACATTTGAAAAATCATCACATACACATCAACACTTTATACCATCTTAACCCATCTCATCTCCTCTTTACCAAATTATTATTATTATCACTTGTTATTTATTCTTTTTCGCCTATTTGCACTACTATCCATACTGATATTAATATTTATGTTTATATTTTATATTGTTGTTCTTATCTGTATTTTTTTCCAGTAGTTTTTTCATTGATGAGCTTTAAATAAATGTAAAACAAAAGTTTTACATTTATTTCTGCTCTTTTCACTCTCTGTGATTCTGTACACGCTGTCTTTGTTTCTGTTTCTGCTCCTCTTTCTGTCCTTATTTCACTGAGCATGTAAAAGGCACAAGAATTCCCCCCCAGGATTAATAAGTTGTTTTCTTATCTTTTCTTAAAGATCACCAACATCCCCAGAAACAACTGGGAATGTGCATGTTTTTGCAAAAAATTTAAGGCCTTTTAACTTTATGCAAAGTACTCCTGCTGTTTTGCTTGTAGTTTTTGTTTTTTCTGGAACAACTGCATGAAAGTCAGGTTCAATGTCTGAGGTGGAAATGCAAAGAACAGTAAACAGGTGATCGTCACTGAGAGAGGATCTGTATGACTGAGAATGTTTGTTCGCATATGACAGTACATCCTTATGTGTGGAACGTTGTCCTCTCTGAGGGAAGAATAAAAATCCAGCAGTGATACTGAGTGAAGATGCTGAGTCAAAAATGCAAAGACTGATTCAGTGCTCTCACCCTGATGAAGTTAACTGTTTTAGTTACAACATCAACACCATCAATATAATGCAGTGCAAAACACCAGTTTCAGTTCTGGGTTCATTTCAGTCACTCCATCTCGCATTCAAAAGTCCCACATTTTTCCCTGTTACAGTAGGACAGCCATTGGGTGTAACACCTGCTAGTTTTTCCCATTTGAGTCAGAGCCCATCCAGGCTTGCACAAATCACTGTCACAGCCCCTTTCATTGACTGCATTGCTGCCAGTTCCTCCGTAATCTTATTATCCTGCATACAAAGATGAGTAACTGGGTTGTGTCATGGACATCACAGAGTCCAGAGCCAAAGAGAGAAAGTCAAAATTGTCCACTTTGTTCTTCAACTAAAGCTTGAGATTTCCTGCAATTTTCCCATAATATCCAGCTTTTCTCACAATGTCTGTCATCTGATGACTGTTCTCCAGGAGAGGGGCACATGCTTCTTTTGTCGCAGGGCATATTAGCGTGGCCAGAGTCCATAAACTCCCTATCAGGGAACAGTTTATTGTTTTTTTTGTGATTTTGTGGCAAATCACAAGGCTGGTCTTGAGTGTTCCATCCCTGGATGTGTAAGACTTGGTAAAAACTCTTTGCTAGCAAGGTTCAGATGTTCGTTCCCGCTCTGCATCACTCAAGTTCCTGTATTTCTTTCTTCTCTGTTTCCATGTAAACGGATGAAAACAATGCTTTTTGGAAACGGGGCACTCACGCACTGTGGTTGCGGTTCCTATCTTCACCATATCCACTATAACCACTGCTATATCCAACTTGTGGTGTGGCAATAGGAACTGCAGCGTTTGCAGTGTTTTGCATTTCTGTATAAACAAAGATCGTTTCTGAAACATCTCCGTGTAAGCACGCCAGTTCTTGGAAAGCGCAATGGCAAATGGGGTCCTGTAAATAGAGCCTTAGTCTCCTAATGGTGATTCAAATTGTAATCCTTAAACAGAGCAGTCTAGTGTCCATATACTAAACACACAGCTTTTTCTTTGACTTCAGTAAATAAATACCTAGAAGTCAGTGTCATATTTAAAACTATGTTCTGCAGGAATCCTTCAGGACCAACAGATTCACAACTCTCATAAATGTCGGGGGCAACAGCTTTATAATGAATCTGCATATACATAGGTATGTAAATTCAAAATGAAAATAATAATAAAATTAAAAAAAGCATTCACCTTCAAAATAAAAGCGGCAGTTTTATTGTGACCAGCTTTGGGATTTCCCACAAAACCACAAATAAGAGTAAACCATTCTCTGATTTGGATTTGCCCGGATAGATATTAAAAGACCCTGAAAATGTGCTCATTTGGACCCAGATGGTTGACTTACATTAGGCCCATGCATGGTCCATGCATAGCCCATGCATGCATGGACCAT
>VUQK01014027.1:0-10755 GCA_015106715.1 Bujurquina vittata
TGTGATTATTGAGGTTTCTTTCTAATATTTTAGGGTCTTTACCCCATAATATAAAGTGGCTGTTGACTGTTGTGAAATTAGAAATCAAAATTTATTTAATTTATTTACAGTACTTCTTGCTGAACTACTTTGTGTTTTTTTTAAATAGAATATCACTGTTATCACTATTATTAAATTCTGCCATTTATTTTGTAATGAAATAATAAAGTTATTTGCATACTTATAGACAAATACAGTATGCCAGCATACTGAAGGGAAAAGGGAAAGCCTGAGTGAAAAACATCAAATCTATGACACAAATCCACCCAGCTGAGATGACACTCAGCCTAAGGTATGATACTGTGGTCCGCTATCTCTTTTCTTCCTTCCCTTGAACAGACTCTTCTCTCACTGAACACTTCCAGATGTGTTGTTTCTTGATGCATTTGATTACATCTTTTCCACTGTAAATCGCTCTGTGCCTGCCCCCACAGGAATTAGTTGACACTTCAGAACGCCGGAGGGTTTTTGACACTGCTATGCAATAGGAGCATGTGAGTTTTAAACCTACACCTCCTGTTTTAACATTCAGGTATTTGAAAAACAGCAGGGTTTTTCTTTTTCTAGTTCTTTTCTTGCTAAAAAAATGGCTATGACAGAAATGTCAGTGTTCTGTGACAAAACATGTTTTGGAAATTACTTTGAGCATACAGTATATATGTGCAAACTATCAATTACTTCACATTTGAAGTAATAGTAAAACTTCCCCAAGGAGCAGTTTGTTCTATTGTTACAATTACTTTGCGAATGAAAGAAAAGAACATGGTGAGATTGCTTTGTTTGTTAATTCTCCGGGCTGAAGTTTAAAGAAAACTGAGCTAAAATGTATCTTGAACTGAGCCCCACCTTAGTAGTGTGACAAACTCAGTAATCCATACCAGATTCACACCTCTTCAGCCTGTTCAGAAAGGTGCTTTGGCTTAAACCCAGATTAGCATGACCCAGCAGCCTGCTTGAGCACGTGTTTACACATATACTTTCCTGTCTAAGGCTTATGCTTGTGTTTACATTTTGCCTCGCTCTCGTTATAACTATTCAAGCCAATTTAAATACTTGTCAAGTACTTCTAAAGTGATTAAGACTGGACTACAGTGACCTCAATAATGCTCAGTGACATCTGAAACAAGACACGTGAGGGCATGTTTCATTTAGAAAATCCGGTTTATTATGAAGCTTCGTCGTAAGTTCTTTCTCAGGTGTCTGGCCTCAACCCTGTTGTCACCACCTCCACTTCGCCATGCTGTCAAACTCAATACTGACCTCATCTCTTCAATCATCTTTCTGCCTCCCTTCAGCCTCAGCGTGTTTTAAATATTGCTGCTTATCTGCCACTCCCCCTTTCAGATTCATTTGTGCAACCCACCACCTCCCCTTCACCACCCAAGAGCTCCTTCCAAGCCTCCGTCTTAGCCTCCACCACCAACAGCATCTAGACTCCGGGGGGGTGGGAGGGTGGATCTGGTGCCTATCTCTACTGGGATTCCCTTCAGTTTCGATGGGCTATCGGAGTCTAAACAACCTTTGGTATTATTAATAAATGTTGTTCAATTTTGATGATGATCGCTTCTTACCGAAATGAAGTTGGTATCCCCACATTTCATTCCCCATGTCATGTAGACCTTTCTGCAGCATCTGTCATGTAATGATTAACAGAGCTTCAAATTGGCTAAATCAGTTATGACTGCCTTAAAAAAGGCAGTTACAAAGATCTGCTAACTGGCATGCAGCCGAAAATGAAGCAACTTTGTTCCAGTTCTTTCAGTGATGATTTAGTCATCCCAGACTTGAAGTCTTTACATTATTGCATTTTCTCTACTGTGTGTAATATGCATCTTCAAATCAATAGGAGTAATAATGTTACAGTTTTGTAAAGTATTCCTTAATAGCTTATGTGTCATATATAATATAGATTTAAAGTGCATGCTTTATTACTGCAGAGCACAGCACAGTAAATTCCAATGCATCCGCAGGCCCAGATTAATTTACGCACTCATTCACTCCAGGATGCATCTTTGAATAGCGCTGACCTGCAGGGCCCATGGCCATCTGTGGCCCTACTCCACCCCCCACCCCCCTCCCTTACAGAGTGAGAAAAACCCCAGCTGCTCTTTTGGCTGTGGCAGAACTCACCAGGAGGAGTATTTAAAAATCCCTAATCTATCACTCTGCCCAGCCAGCCCTGTCTCCACTGGCTGGCTTAGAACCTACAACGATTTGCACTGTCCAGTCCACAAGAGAGGCATCATTACTGCTTAGTTAATCTATCACACATGGAGGGGAGTGTAGAAAAAGTCATCCACAATGATTTTGAGATGTACTGGGATCATATACAACCAACTCCTACTACGTTGCCATGGCATTTTTTTTAATCATCATCAGATTACCCCCGTGTCACTGGATCTCTTTCAGTCTGTGCTGTTAATAGTATACCCATCAGCATGACACAGTGAGCTGGGAGGTAATCGGACACCCCACAGTGATAACCGAATTAGCAATAATATTAAAACTGTCCACGGTTGATGTGGTATTACTGAACATGAGTTGTGTGTCAGAGCTGTTTACGCAAAAACGGTGTCTTTTAATCATCCTTCTGAGATGAATGGGTGTATACATGTTGACATCTTGAGGATTTATTTCCGTTAATATTTATTTCCATTAATATACACAGGCCAATCTTGAGGACAATGAGATCCAGAAGGAAAATAAAACCATAAAAACATCTTACTCATAGGTTCATCACTGCTGCATTCTCAGTTGTGCTTTTAAGAAATGTACTGACCTGAGGGCAAATTTCTTATCAACCCCAAACAGCCACCATTGGTTGTCCAAGGTAGTGGAGCATTTTTATGTGCATGTACTTAGGCACTTTTCTCTTTGGTTTGCTTTAAGTGGAGGCAGCCTTTAGAATGCTGGTTTAGGTTCCCTGGTGAAATAAGCTCAGCGGTAGAAGGCAGACGTTGTTTCGCCCATTTGACATGTTCTAGGCTATTTCTTTCTCAAGAATGATTGTGATTCTCTACTGCATTTAAAAAAAATCAATGGGACCTCTTGGGGGAGAAACAGGGTAAAAAGAACAGGGTCTGAATACAGCAACCATCCTCCCTTAACCATTATGATGCAACATAGAAAGTCAAGAACATGCACAGATTGACAAATTCAGGTTTGGCTCACTTCTTATGAAACAAAAGGCATCCAGCTGAGAATGAAGATACAAACCCATAGACAGTTTGAAAAGGTTTTGAGAATAATGCTGACGGCAAGGTAGACTGAAAAAAAAAAGAAAAGGTTGATCTTTCCAGGCTAAAAAAAATGCATCGCTGTTTTGAAAGCAAAAGGCACAACATTTAGAAATACTGCAGATTTAATCCACAAATTTAACCAAGCTGTCCTATTTCACGTTCAGTGAGTCTTTTCATAATTTATAATCGATCTCGCAATAAAATCAAGCACCAAGCTATGCAGTCCCCCTCTGCCAATGTTTGTGAAAGAATAGGTCATTTTAAAGAGCTCTCTGAATTTGATTGAGATACCGTAACATGATACTGCCTTTGCCACAAGTGTTTTCATAAAATTTCATCCCTCTTAAATATTCCACAATCAACATGGTATTATTGCAAAGTAGAGTTGTTTAAGAACCATAACACCTCAGTCTTGAAGTGGAGGTGGCAATGTAAAGTCAGAGAGGTGTAAAAGTTGCCAATGCTCAGCTGAGTCAGTAACAGCAGGGCTCCAAGCCTTCTCTGGCATTAACATCAGTACAAAGCGTGCGCTGGGAGCTTCATGGGTGAAATGTGTTGGTGGCCCATTTTGCGTTCATACTCACCTGCTCTGGAATTATGAAATCAATTTCTGCCAAAGCATATGGCTGAAAAAAGGGGTATTTGGTATTTATGGAAAACATGGAAAAATGCATTAATCCCATCAGTCTCAGTGAGTTTGGACTAATTAGACACAATGAATGGAATATAACGACAGAGAGAGCTTGACTGAGGTTGTATAGTTGGTGTCTTTGTAATTAGGTCAAATCCAAACTGAATAGGAAATATTTATCTTTATAATATTCCATATTCAAAATAATATTTATAATAAAACACACATAATGCAGTACAAAAGTAAAGATGTTGTTTACAGGTTAAAAACTATATTTAAGGATAGATTGACTGGGCAAAGTACAACAAGAGCTGCATAATAAGCTTTGATTACGCTGCTGTCTAAGAATAGAAGTAACACGTTTAGCTGTGCAATTAGAGGAGGCACAGCTATGATTGAGAAAAGTGTGAAATAACAGTTTATTGTCCATAGTGTTTTCCCTTGGATATGCCAACAGAGGATCTTTAGAAACATCAGTGATCGGGGCAATGTTTGGTTAATTTTAACAGTGATTTTTTAAATTATTATTATTAATAGAATTAATTTCTTATCTGCACGCAATGTGAGTAAAAACTGATAAAGGGTAGGCTGATTTGAAATTAGAGCATATTGTAACTGTCTGTGTGAAACACTGTTAGTTCTTTACCTGAACTGCTGTAAGAGCAAAATGTTGATGATGATCTTTGAGTTTACCAATGCTGTTTCCCAGTATATTTAGATTTCAAATAATAAAGTAGCATAAGTTATTCATTCTGATTAATGCATCAAAATAATGAGCCATTGTATATATAGTTTCCATGAAGCTGAAACCAGTAATATAATACCTTCATAAACAAATTAATTCTTCCTTAAAATCACCCTCCCCGTGTGATTCTTGCACAGGCTAGGGTTGTGTACAGTACAGAGTCATTATAAAAGCAATGAATGCGTCGTGTAAACACAGGAGAGCCGGTAATTGCAAGTTATTCCCCAAAGTTCCCGTGTGCTTTATTTTCAGCGTCATTGCATTATTTGCTAATTATTTTGCTGTGCACTTAGTGGCGTATTTGGACAGGCATTTGTCTCCAGGCAGTAGCATTGCAGTCACTATTTTTCTTTCTTTGTGAACCTGCAGGTATGGCCTTGCAGGAGATCTGGCAGCGCGTGAACACATATGCAGTGAGTCATCTTCGCGCTGTGGCTCTGATGAGATGCCGCTGCACATGCTCAAACACATGGTGGGTTACACTTAACTACAGGCGATTAGAGGGCCTCGGTGATTTTTATGCATGTAGTCAGCGCCGTGCGCTGCATGTATACAAGCTCCACTTCTTTAAAGAACAGCTGAGAGTGTGAAGTAATTAAGTCTGTAACATATCTCTGCTTTGCTCAAGAGCTGTTTTTTTTTTTAGTTAGCATGAAATGTTACTTTTACATCATAATATTTTTTCCAGCTACATTTAACTAGCAGATACAGTTCTTTGCAAACAGTTTGCATCCATACTACTACTGTTTCCTCTCACAGTCTAAAGACATGCAGGTTGGGTATCCTGAAAGTTGCCCATCAATGTAATTGTTGATATGCTCTGATCCAGTGACAGCCTACCTCTCACCCATCACATCCTGGGAGAAGCTCTGCCCATCTGCAGCTGTGACCAAGACATAATTTAAGAGACAGCAGGCAGATCCGAAACTTATAAGCTCCTCTAATTATCTCCTGCGCATCCAAAGTGTAGAAGTGTTTCCCAAAGGTGGCTGAAAGAGTGTAACAAATGCTTAGCAAATAAAATGTAACAAACTATGCATACCTTGTATATCTACCTACTATTTCTTCTATATGTTTTTATGTCATTTCAAGTATTTAGAATGATTAGAATGATTTTTTTCCCCAATTGGCTTTTGTCACACCTCTCTGCCTCATTCAAGGAATTACACCTTAAGATGGAAGAATACGCTCATTCTCACATCTTACTAGGGGAACACAGTATTGATGACTTAATAAAGCGCTATTTCTGAAATATAAGGGAGCTAAAACGTGATAGACCTAAAAAAAGTGACTGAAGCCTTTTGATGTATGGCACATGTGAAGTACAATACTCTTCTCTACACCACTGCAGCAATTTGAAAGTACTGAGAGAGAAACGTGTGAATGCCTCATTAATTTGCCACTGATTTTGATTCAAAGGGACAAGGAAACCTCTCTGCCACCTCTTAGCACACACATCAAGCAAAAAAAAAAAGAAAAGAAAAGAAAAGAAAAGAAAAGCTCTTTGGATAAGAATTCAATAAGGTAATTTTTGTGACTTGAAGGTCTCTAGCACAGTTGGTAACATATTTATGACATTTAGCACTCACTTTTGGAAGTCATCACAAATTATTTTACGCGGTATACGGTATCCATGTGCTTACCCTTTACGGATATTGCTGGAATAGCTGTAACCTGTAAGTCTGTCTTGTGTTACTGCCTCAATGTTGGTAGCTCTAGATGAGCGCTGTGAACTACTTGTAGAATAACAAAACAATAACTAATAAAAATTCATGTTTATGCACAATGAAGGATGAATAATGCTGGGTTACCTTTCATGATTTCATGGAAAAAGAAACTATATTTGACCATATTTGAGCAGTGATTTGGACACTGATTACCGCAGGAAGCTTCAAAGTATTTAGCTCAGCCAAAGGAATTGCATCAAAAACAATTCCATTACTTGTTTTCCTCTGAGATATACTGCTCTGATCAAAACCACTGATAGTGAGCACAGCTGCAAAGCCATCATGAATCTTGCTATTTTACAAATTAGATTCAGCACTGAAGTTGAAAGAGCACAGGTTCAAAATCAAAGTCCTCATTTAAACAGTAGGATTATAGTCTTCTGTGATCACCCCTTGCTAGGTCACGTGCAGTTATTCCATTGCAATGAAATCTAATCGAATTAAACAGATGAGTGTTGTCAGAAAGTAAAACCTACAGTACATTTGTGTGTGTGTGTGTGAGTGTGTGTGTGTGTGTGTGAATAAGTACAGCAACATGTTTTATAAAAGGAGCAACACCAAGGCAACACATCTCAAAGTGCTGGTATTTTTAGGGAATCTGAAGTCAAGGGCGCATCAGTGAAACTGGCCTCAGCCTACATCTTTTTTTTGGAAATTTTCCATTACAATTTTAGACCATATAAACTGTGAATGGACCTTTTTTCTTATACTGTGTTTACTCCGAGAGTGCAAACCTCTGCCAAGGTAGCTCACACTCTGAGCAATAAATCAATAGTATTTTATATATATATATATATATATATATATATATATATATATATATATATATACACACACATACATACATATATGCTTTCTTTGTTCTTTTTAAACGTACTTTAACAAGTTTGTAGTAACTGTAGTATGGCAAATGGTTACTTTGATTACCAAAACATGTAGGGGCAGGTAATGGATAATAGGTATTGATTTGAAAATAGCTGGAGATGAATAACTTGAGCTTATTATATAATATTATACTTTAATAGTTTATTTCTGAGCAACTAGACAATATTTTCTTTAATGATAAAACACATTCTGGGGTCAATTTGAAAGAAAGAGGGATGTGAAATGTAAAATTGAGGTCAGAAGTCCAATGTTACATGATATTTGGATGCAAACTATAATGTGATATTTAGAATGCCCATATGCCAATATCATTTCCTAAATGTCGCCAATACAAACAAAGGCAGTAGAATTTTTAAGCATTTTAAAGATAAAAGACATTTTATGAAAGTTTGACCTTAAGTGTGACCTTTGAGAAGAGGTCAGGGGGTCACAGTAATGTGATATTTGGAATTCTCATAGATCATTCCCTTAATGCAGTCAGGACAAATGATGGAAGTAAGGAACAGTTTTAAATAGCTCTATATAGGATTATCGCTTTGACATACAGATCAATTTATTGACACTGAAGGAGAGGTCAGAGGTCAAATTTGACATGATATTTTAAATCTTTATCCAGTACTTTCCATATACTGACAATACACACCACACTTGCAAGAACCATAGTTTCTAAGTTATGAGGCTCAAAGTGACCTTGAAGAGTTTGGTGGATGTAAGCCAAATGTTAACGGTTTGTTAACCTGACCCCACTCTGACCCCACCCTACAAACATTTATCAGAATTCATTCAAAACTTTTGGAGCTATCTTGCTTACAGACAGAATAATGACACGCATGCATGCAGACGCTATCAAAAACTAACCTCCTTGTTGAGCCTGATGGTAATCTAATTAACATCAGGCTCATTGGCAAACCATGCATGTAAGGTAAAGTCGAATCAAATATAAGTTGACATTTCACTGTAAATTCTGCTGTGTGCCAGCACTGCAGCTGGCTCCCTCATAATCTGTTAGCTGTGTCTGCGTCATACTTTAAGCACCTGCGCCTTTCAACGTCTGGTTTCGAAACATTATCAGCATCAGAACAGAAATGTGATTTTCTCACACATACGAGTACATATGATGCATTCAAAAAGGATAGACATGGAGTTTGGTTAAGGTGGGCGCTTATCACAGTACATCTGATTATCATTTTATATTTATAGCATTAGCATTTCATTATGATTAAAGCCGTGCCGCGGAGTTGGCGGTGATGAAAGAGAGGAGGGGTTTGCAAGTCCGCAAAGGTTACAGTTTCATGTTGACTTGCATATTTACTGGTAGTGCAGACCAGGATGATGATGATTATGTTTTATTCAAAAGGTCCCAGATTTAAAGAGAGAGAAAATTACATTTGTATTTTCTGGAGTTTTTCTGTGGTTAAGTTCAGTGTAGAGTTTCTAATCAGGACCACAATTAACAACTCCACATGTCACAAATCACAAATTTTTTTTACTTTATCCACATGTGTGGCTTTCCTCCCCCTTCCTGTTACAGCACAAAGACATTATGGTACTGTGGGCTAACTGAGGATCCTTAATTGCCCATGGATGCGAGGTAGATGCAAATGTATAGAATATATTCCTTCATCAATGTCTAGTTCAAATGTGACTTGTAGTTTGAAGTGCTTTGAGTCGTCAGTAAGACCAGAAAAGTTTTATATAAAGGCAGGTACATTACACTCTCACCATGACATATAGATTTCAGGGCTGTCAGGTGGTCCTGTAGCTGTTTTTCTTTTTATAATTATGGTCCAGAGCAAGTCATAAAAAAAACAGCCTAAAATCTCATTTTTCTGATGGTCATCATGAGTCCCAGAACAAATGACCTACGTAGTACTTCTGGTAATTAATTTGACTTTTTCTGCCATTGTTGTCTATTACTTAACCATTAATTTCACCAAAGCAAGCAGAACTTACTGTAATGTAGTCAAAACTCAGTTCATCATATCATATGTACCAAAAAACCCCCAAATGAATAAAATTTACCCCAACCTCCTTGGGGCACTAGGCAAATTTCTGCTGAGGGGCCCTCTTACCTGGCCTGTGAGCTGTGCAAACCATTTATAAAGTCACACCTGGGACCCAAGTCCCCAGTACAGTATGCCTCCTCTGTCAGTCAAAGAATAAGAAGACCTGGATGAGGTGTAAAACAAATATTTACTGAATAAAAAATTTTCTACTAAATCTAAAGAAAGTTGAATATCAAAATACTGTGAGTATTGTATAAATTATAGCTTTTCCAGCTTCATTCAGCTTAATGCATTCTGCAAAAACACTTAGGTGCTGTGCCTAAGCTGCTTTTTAATTCTGTGTACATGCATTTGGGATGTTGGCTTGTTTAATATAAATGGAGGCCTCCATCTAAGAAATCATATTCCAAGGTCTTTACTTGGAATTACAAATCTGCATTATATTAATGTACATCAGTCAGCAAGAATTTCAAACTTTTTAGGACCTCTGGGAGGCAACATGACCCCATCTTACCTCTCTGCCCCTTTGCTCTTCATATATCCTGTACCCTTTTGCATTACCAGGACACAGGAGATACTGGGATTCTTGGGATTAAAAAAGACAGCGGGTGGGTGAGCCTCTCTGCTATGAACAGTTTGCCTTTTCACATCAAGGAAGCTGAATCAGTTTCCTCTTTGAAGACACAGCTTAAGTTTTTTTCCCTTCTTTGCACTCCAATCATTCTCTAAACCTTTATTTAACCAGGAAGCTGAATGCATTCTCCAGCAACTGCCTTCAGATTCATCCAGCTATTGCAAAAGTTTGAGTGCACACTTTTTATCTACCAAAACGACTTCAGTCCTTTGCTCAAGGGCATCTAGAGAGTAGGAAAGGGAAAGTGCTACTTATTTACTCTCTGCACCTATATGATATAGTTTGAACTGTCAATCTTGCAGTCACAAATTTGCTTATGTAATTAACATATCCCAAATTAGCCTATGCATCTTGTTGGTATTGCCGCTTTGAGCATATGGTATTAATGCGGCACGCAATATTAACCTTAAGGTACTTCTGCATGTACTGTCTCACTGTGAGTTGCCATAATCCCTTGTCCTATAGTTATGGTAACTGTCTGTGTATTACTCCAAAAACGCTCTCATGCCAGTGGTGTGTGCACAAGAGAAGCACATCGAGACAGAAAAATTAATACCAAAATATGTAACAACATAATTTATTCGTCATGCTGGATGCTATACACAATTCATGAATGTAGTGTGTTAGACGAGACTTCTGTAACAAGCCTCGTCTCATGGCAGTTTTATCAAAACAAAGTGGCCTATTTTATACGACAGTTTATATGACTTTGAAAATAATTAAATGATTCTGAAATAAAACTGAAATGCAGTATTAATATGAAAGAAAGTGTAAAAGCACCCCCCCCCCCCCCAGGGGGGAATTCCTGGTATGAGCAGGATTATGGCCCAGTTTGGACAAAATACAGGG
>VUQK01014027.1:12423-23951 GCA_015106715.1 Bujurquina vittata
CTTTCTTTAACATGCACTACTGTATATACAGACAAACAAGGCATGTCTAGGGGAAAGAGGTATGCTGGTGACAAGAGACTTCAACGGGAATCTTGGCAATATTTAGCATGTCACTGATTGCAAACTCACTTATTAGTTTTCTCTGCCAGTTTTTTTTCTACACAGCTTTAAAGGTAAGAAAAATGTACTTGAGCTATATTTCCACCAACGTCAACACTCAGTGACGAAGATCTGGATGGTTTTCAAACTTATATTGATGCTAGACGCTGCCTCCCTCCAGCAGCAACGATGCTCCGTCCACCAAGACATGCAGCCCTGCAGACTCCTGTGACGCGTCTTCTACACAAACCAATGACATGGTAGAGATTTTGGAGTCTGTAGATTTTTAAAAAATTGCCTGTGGCTTCACAAAGAGTTTTAGGCTCTGCGTAAATCAGTGGACACTCGCTGCAGAAAATGCCGTCCCCAGAGAGTCGGCGAAATCCCAGACTGAGGGAATGACCCGGTTTTCAGAAGAAAATAAAGAAATCAAAGAAACCATTATGGAGCTTCAGGCCCGCATCATGACGGACAACTTGGTGTTCTCAGAAATACCAGAGAAGGCAGAAGAAGACCCAGAAACATTGGTGAGAGAATTTATTCAGACTCATCTGAAACTCCCAGTGAAAACCATCAGCTTCTGTCGTAGTCAAGACCTGGGAGCAAAGCGACCGGACAGAAGCAGACCCAGACTGATCATGGCCAGATTTGAACATTTTAAGCAAATAGTACTGACGAAAAGCTGCAGCTGGAACTGAGAGGAATGTTTCTGCTACATCCACCCACTCTGTGTGTATATCCACACAATACCTTTTTCTGATTCTTTCTTTTTACTCTCCTTTTCCACAGCTGTATTAGACATGTCTCCATGGAACAGCTAATGCTGGCGTATCAGCATACTGTGCTCTTTTTTTCTTGTTGTCATTGTTTCTTTCTTCTTCTCTTTGTGCACTCAGCAGTATGCTTGCTTTAACTTTAATGCTGCAATTTATTTTAGTTTTTGCAATTTATATATTTTTCATACATTCTATTTTTTTTCTGTATATTTTTAGAAGTTCTAGAAAGTGACTTTCTACAGCATGGCTCTGAACAGGAGTGGCACTCCAATCTCATTGTACATTCTGTATAATGACAATAAATACATTCTATTCTATTCTATTCTATTCTATTCTCTCTGGTCCCCACTGATCAATCCCATTACTTAGTGGGGATGGTCAGCTGTAGTCTCAGCTCCTCATATGCCTAGTTGGGGGTGGACCCTAGGCTTCTTGGTGCTGGAGGGCTGTGGCTGCTGTTTTGTGGTGTCTGTGTGTTTGCCCTGGTTGGTGGTGATGGGAGCTTGGAAGGGTGCGGCCTTTGCAGTCTTCCAAGGTGGGAACTGGGATGCTTGCGGGTGTGGGGCCCTGGTGCCAGGGGTCGCCTGTTTCCTGTTTAGGTTACTCCCTGACAGGGAGTCCCTGTGCAGGGGTGGCCTGGCCCCCTAAAGCAGACCACCATGTGGGGCGGGTTGGCCCACAGGCCCTGTGGGGGATGGAGCATGCAGGTGAGGGAGCAGCTGTCACTTTGGTGTGGAGTGGTTTAGGTCGGCTGGGTGGATTTGATGGGGTAGCAGCTTGTCTTGTCCTATTTTTGTGTGTTTTTTTGTATGTGTATTCTCTTGCCCTTTGGCCATGAGGGCTCCTCGAAGGCCTTCCTCCTTCCTCTTCTGGGGTACGCACGTGGTTGCCATCAGGCCTTGGGTGGCCTTGGGTCTTCAGTGCTGTTGGATGGCTACAGATGGCAAGGGTCTCATGGGTCTTTCTCTGTTTGCTTCTGACTCCTGGGGGGTGACACCTGACTCCTGGGGGGTGCGAGTGGGTGCTAACATACCTCATTATCAGATAGGTTTCATGACAAAGACACAGGCATTCACACATACACTCTTTCTCTTACTCTTGTGCGTGCATGCACACACACACGCACACACACACACCCCAACCCCCCCCCCCACACACACACACACGCACACACACACACACACACACACACACAAGATACCAAGATTGCTGTTTTGTGTATCTATTTGGCTTTTTGTTTTTTGTTGTTGTTTTTTCAGGTGCTGTTTGTTTTTTGTATGTGTTTTCTTGCAGGTGCAGCAGTTGATAACCCAGAGTATTTTTCTGCTTGTGCTCTGTCTAATCTTTTTCCCTATATACTCCCCATTTTCCTTTTCTATCTCTGTCTCTTTGTCTGTCAGCTCTGATATTGCTGTATTGCACATGTACACAATAATGAAACTGAATTAAAAACATTAACAAGATGAGCCGATAGTGTTTGTATAGCTCATTGAAAAAGCAAATGTGGCACCACAGCGCGTTCAGATCATGATTCTGATTGCAAAAACTGCCAGACAGGATAGGTTTTTAAAAAACCAAAAACAAGACAAAGCAAAACAATGCACAATATACAAGGGAGTAGCATAAATCATCACTGGTCACATGACCCTTTTAAGTCAGATATTATGGGTCCAAGCCAGTAATTGTGTGAAAACATTCCAAATAATTTCAAAAGGGTTTAAAAATGTCTCAGAACACCCAAATAAACTAAAACAAAACCCATCTTGGTAACTCAGTTGGAATTATAGAATTGTGTTGAAAAAGAAAGCTTGAAGACTTTTGTTTTGAATTGATTATTCCCACTTATGATCAGAGCTTCACACAAATAGTAACCCCCTATAAATGATGAAAGTCCCCAACTATCCCTCTGTTGTTATCAGCATGTCAAATTTTAATATGTGGAACCCAATATTAACACCTTTCAACTTTTACTGGATGGATTGTGCAAAAATTTACACATTCATGGTTCATGACATGATTCATAATGACTTTGCTGCTCCTTGATCTTGGGTAAAAATGCAATTTATGAGAAAAAAAAAAAATTCAAATATGACCTTAATTATGTCCCTGAAACTGTGAAATTACCAGACCAGAAAGCAGCATTAATGATATTTTACAATCTCGCTGGAAAACAGTCAGGCTTATTTACCTTTCTTCCATTATGTGCTTCCATCACATTGCTGGACACCGATATAAATTCAAGCACATATAATTATGTAATGAGGACCTCTGAGATCAAGTGAACTTTTTTTGTAAGAAACAAGCATCTATACTCACAACAAGCAGTTAAAATGGCGTCTTTTGTGCTAATCTGAGTCAGTGTCATTCTTTGAATTTCAAAACAATCTTATGGAAATGTTGAATTTGATGAATAGGGGATTTCTGTGTGTGCTGTTGTATAATTAATCACACCTTTCTAATACATAGTGGGAAGTGTCTACTGCAATGTGGGTAAAGATGTCTATTTATCACCTCTGACATTCATATCCTTTTGAATTTATAAGTTTTTGACATTGAAATCCCAAAGAAGGTCTACATGTGCTCTAGTGGCCAAAACATATTGCATTAGTTGGTGAATAAAATCATATAATATAGCATGTATTGTGTTGTTATTGCTTGGCTTGTAGATCTAGCTATTCTCAGAAGAAAAAAAGCATGCGCACTTGCTTCTTGTCTCTGTCCATGCCCTGGTTGCTAATAACACCATTACAGAGTGTACAGATCTGCCCATCCATCGCAAGCCCATATTCCCCTCCTACTAATGGACTGTCATATGAAAACACACAAAGAGCCGATCACATCTTTTATAAGTGGCAGGTTTTTGCACTCCGGTGGGAAATGTTGTTTTGCTGTCAACCCATCCCTCTTCCCCGGGCTTATATTTGTGCAGACAGCTCCCAATTAAACACAGCAGCCAATGACACATATCAAAATAATGCATGCCAAGAACTGGTTGAAATTGAGAAAGTTGCAGCTAAATCCTTCATTTTAGTTTGTGATGTGGGCAGAATGAGGCAAGGGTAGCTGAGTAGTAAGAAAAGACAAAGCTGTATATTTATGGGCAAATTCTTGGACAGATGTGCTGTTCTACAGAAACTGTACATAGCAGGCTTAATTTTCCTTGAAGAGATTTAATGAATTTATTATCAAAACTGTATGTGGCATTGATCAACCGCACAGCAGCCTGCCATGAAAATGAAATTAGTTCATGCTGGTTTCCTGCATTATATCACAAGAGGCCAGTCGAATGAAACGTAAACATTTTTCAGTTTTCCTTTTTCATCATCATCAGAATATAAACCCTGAAGCAAGTACTACTTCCGGAGTAAATAAATCTTAATTTCAGAATCTGGAGCGCTGCACTGTGTCTTTGAAACAGCTTGATTTGAATAGTTTGTACCCACGGGTATGACAATGAAGTAAAAAGGAGTGGGCCACGAAAAAAAAATTGGAAAACTTCACAATATGATATTTAATCTATTTTGTTTAATCAAGAACTGATTCTTAATTCAGGAGGTCTAATTGGAACAGAGCTTGCACAGCATGGTAGCTGAGGCAGAAAAAATGTTATGTAGGACAAACTTTGAGGCCCAGGGCCACAGCCAAATACCAGAGAAGTATGTATTTCACTAGTTGTTTGCAAAACAAGCACAAATTTATGAAGACACATACTGGGATAGTAGTAAAAAGTGTGGTTTTAGATAAAACACATTATTTGTACTAAGTATGTCATGACCTCAAAAGGCTCACATGAATTGTTCAGTAACTTAGCCTGTGTTTCCACACACCCATAAAAACAGCACCTCACTAAGGATATTATGCCCAAAGCGTCACCAAACATTCACTCCTGCAATGCCAACTCAGAAGGTATTATGCAGCTTTCAAATTTTGTTCTCTTTGCACCTCTGATGCACTGCACAGCCCTCCATCTAGGAGCATTATTCAAGGTTTATGCAAAGTCGTAATGCTGCTAAATTGCCTGAGCAAAGTTAAGGTGCTTAAGTGTAGGTCCAATAATCTGCCAGTCAGGAAAACATGACAACACTTTCTGAAAATCTGAATTAATCCTAATTTTAACTTTGCTTTGCTGCCTTGATTACAAGTTACATTTTCCTTACAGGACCAAGACGGTGTAAAACAGATTACATTCTTGCTCGGAGAGAACAGTGGGAGGCTATGCAAATAATTCAGCTGATATTTGAGTTTGAATAATGCATTTTATAATCACAAGTGGAACATGAACACTGGAGGGACATGTTATATATATTTTTTTGACTGATGGAATTTGCCAGGAGCAATCCAGAAGTTTATCAACTGTTGTGCATTTGCTAACATGATGGCCTGCAGTGCCACAGAGCTGAAATGCCATTTCAGTATTTTTTGCTTTGATTTTCTGCTATTTTTTTTTTGTAGCAACATTAATGTGAGACTCACTTTAAAGGTTCTGATTGCAGAACACATGGACATACATTTAACTTTAAGCTATTGGAATGATGCTGTGTTCATATTTGAGCTGATCTTCATATTTCAAAGTAGTTTTCATCTTGCCTCAAAACACATTATTTATATGCAACAGTCTTATACAGATATATAAATTATTAAACAGGTCTTAAGACTTCTGTTATGTGAGATGAAGACATTTAAAGAAAGGAAACGTCATAGAATTGTAATATGTTGGTAACATTATGGCAGTTGGAAATAAAATTAATAAGACACATAATTTATCATTTTGCACCCCTGATTAATTTAAAAATCAAATACTTCATGGATATAAACATTTCATTGTTAGCAGGATAATCTGTCATTACCAAAATATTACTGCACCATTATAGCATTGCCTTGTATCTGTCTTGTTGTTTTTAGCCCTTATCACATAATTTTTAATATTTCCCAGTATGTCAGTATGGAGCTTGTACCTGAGTATTGCTTTGGTAATCACGTGGCACATTCATTAGCTATTATTCCGCTGATGACATGATGTTACAAGCTGTGATGTACGTTATCAGCTTTTTACAGCATCTTAGTCGACAGGAATTTTGAGTTAGGTTTTTATAGTCTGTAGTTCTGTTAAACTAATTGCATAACCACACATGTAACCGACTATATTAGGCTATATTAGGCTATTCTACATGAGTGTGTGGATTTTATGTGCTCTGCTTGATGCATCGTCATAACCTGCATGTTTCTGAGGACATCTGACCTGACGGGGGGAAAAAAAACTAATCACAGCTTAGAGGATAAAACAGAGTATTGTATTTGATGAATGTGGATGCTAACTGTAACAAATATGCTCTTATGTATAGTTGTCGATCACCTGTTATCCATTCCATGAATGAATGCATATATGAATATGATTATATGAATATAACTATATACATACATACACACAGAATAAGCAGAATATGCATGGTTTTGCAAAATATGCAGTGTAAATTGCAATAAATGGTTATTTTAAAGTTTAACATGAAGCCCGTTCATTTATTGGCAAATGTCCAGAATGGGGCAGGGCACCGCAACCTGGTAGCAAGCACCATACCTGGCAACAGGTGGGCTAATATGACCTAAAATAGGCATTATGCAATTCCTTCTATGAGTTCTGCCATCACTTTGAGATGTCTATTAATAATACAGCTGAAACATTCTGTTTATGTTCCTCCCTGGATCTGATTTGCTTGTCCAGTACATCCCACAGATGCTCAATTGGATTGCGATTTGGGGAATTTGGAGGCCGGGTCATCACCTCAAACATGTTGTTTTGCTCCTCAAACATTCCTGATCTGTATTTGCTTTGTGGCAGGGAGCATTATCCTGCTGACAGAGGTCATAGGCAACAGGGAATACCATTTCCATGAAAGGGTGTTCATGGTCTGCAACAGTGCTTATGTACGTGGTACAGGTCAATGTAACATCCACATGGATGGCAGGATCCAAGGTTTCCCTGCAGAACATTGCCCAAAGCATCACACAGCCAGCTTGCCAGGTGTCCCCAAGGTAATTGATGTACAGGCACCCAGCCATCCATGTGATGTAAAAGAAAACATAATTCATCAGACCAGGCCACCTTCTTCCATAGCTCTGTGGTCCCGTTCTGATGCTCGTGAGCCCATTGTTGGTAGTTTCAGCAAGTGACAGGGGTCAGCATGGGCACCCTGAATGATGTGTGGCAAACTGTGATGCAGTATGTATTTTTATACCTTTCTATCAGAACCAGCATTAATTTTTTCAACAGTTTGAGCTATAGTAACTCATCTGTTGGATCAGACCACACGGGACAGCCTTCGATCCCCATGTGCATCCTTTTGGCAGATACTGACCACTGCAGACCGGGAACACCCCACATGAGCAGTTTTGGAGACTTTGCAGACTTACCAGTCAGTGGTCATAATGTTTTGCTTAATTGGTGTATGCCACTGTATCTAACATTGCTCTCTGTAATTACACTTTCAAAATTTTAGACGACAGTTGCATTTCCAAGCTGCTGTGTTGCGTTTTTGTGTACTTCGAAAATGCCATCTTAAACTCAACAGGTTACCTTGGAATTTGAGCTAATAAATATTGAACAAGAAGCGAAATTATGTCAGAAGCAAAATCCACAGATAATTTTAGCATAACCAGAATTCATTTTGCAGCCAGTGTCACCAGTGTCAGTGTCAAATGAACATTTCTGCATCAGTGGTCTATACATAGATTGGCAGAGCAACGAAAACAAAAAAAGGGCAAATGTTTGCGCTGGCAGATTACTATCAAACATGTTAGCAATATGAGAAAGCCAGTTACAATTCCATCTTATGTTCTTGTCACAAGGTGACTTTTTTTAAACACTACCTGTATCTTTTAAGCATCTGGCCTTTTTTTAAGGGTCAAAACGAACCGCTGAGCCCTCACTTCTTTTTCTTTTTTTTTTAAACCAAAGCAGGTGCAATTGAATTGAGTATGTGATTCAGTGGTGAAGAAAAGGTAGTCTTTGTTTCTGTTTTGGTCAAACATTGTTTGCCTGTCTCTTTTCATCATGTAACTTGTTTTATTCCTGCAGCGAACCACGCTTGCTAGTTTGGATCGATATCGTGTCATGTCAATCCATTTTAAAGTAGCAAGTGGTGAAATCATTGCTTTAAGTCTATCAACAGCAGCGTGTGGCTGTCTGCTGTACTTTGGGATTTTTTTGTGTATGGGCAGGGAATGTTTTTAAAGTTGAGCTATTATCTTAATTATTGATGACACCACTGGTTCTGGTTTTGATTTACCTGATTCATGTGACTTGCATTTATCTAAATGACAAAAGGCATCTGTTTCACATTTAAAGAAACAACACACAGTTTGAGGAGTTTGCAGAGCAGTGATGTACGAATCTGTTTTTGTGTCAATAATACACTTCTTTCAACAATAAGTACAAGAATGGTTTATGCAGAATATCAAACAATAAAAATTATGCAAAGATATGCTCTTTACAGTGTGCAATCTTATTCTCTCGGAGGTGGTCCTAATTTACATTGGAATAAAAGGGCTGACATGGGAGTGTTGTCAGCTTATGTAGCTTACCAGGATCTCAAGGCTATTAAAATTGGCCCGCGTGTTAAGTTATTCCTCATCCTATCACCCCTGTTAGTTTATTACATGAATTTCCACTTACCTTGAGGTACTTTATGACAAGTGCATTATGTCTGATTCTAAACCTGCAATATCTGCATTTGCAACATTTTGAAGATTTTGGATAGGCTTATTTTTTTTCTGACCCAAATGAAATGCTTACAAGTACTTGAAATGGAATAAAGATGGAATACTTTTAAGGAAATATACACACCCACAAATGTAACAACCTCTCCAAAAGAAAAAAAGAAAGAAAAAACAGTTTTATACATTAAGCTGACCTCATTTGAAACACTGAAAAACAGCACTGTTAAACCATAAGTTCTATGATTTTCATCACACGTAAACATGAGGACTGTTGTCTGCTTTGAGCCACTTCCACCTACGCTGTGCTCCTCATGCAGATTCTTAAATACCAAATGTGTCAATCCACACCTAAAAGCAATGCCCAACGAATGCATGACAAAGTGCTGAAATGCTTTCTAAAAACCGCAATAGACATCTGTTTTAGGTAATTATGAACCTGGTCACCAACTTTACCTTGGTGCAAAGTTATATACGCAATGGCCAAGCAAAAGTAATTTTGACAGTGATCATTGCAGCATATTTTTTAGAATATTGGCAACTCAACCTATTTGTTAATAATAGAAATGAAAAAATAAAATCAAAAATTAATTTTCAGTACTTTAATGACAAGTTAAAGTTAAAGTCAGTACTGCATTCTTTCCTTTTGACATCTCTTGTGCAAAAATCCTACATGTTTTGAAATGTGAGTGTCACAGTTTTAATCATATAAATATTCCTGAGCTTTTCAGGATTTGGCAAATATTAGTCTTTGCTGTTGTGACACACACTTAAGCATACCCAGAAGGATGCATCAACAATACAGTCCACTAATGCACTGTTAGTGTCAGTCACTCTTCACCCTTCATAGTCAGTAATTTTCAAAACTGCCAGGTTGAATGAAGTGTAAATATAACACATTTACGTCAAGATGACAAGCTTTTTGAGGGGCTGTTTCATTAAGACCTCAGCCTTGCAGTGCAGTGAAGCGTCCAATGTGACGCAGCTGTAAGCTGTTTTACTTTGTGACACATGCAAAAAACACGTAATAGGCCAGTGCATACTGTAATATCGCGGCTCAGCATGTAAGGACTGTTGACAGTGTTTGCCTCGTTGAATAGCTCAAGATCACCTTGTCATTTGTGCCGCAACACATTTGCAATGGGCCCAGATGACAATAGAGTAAAACAAGAATTTGGACATGCACTCAGTACTGTTTGAATATAATTACAAACAATACAGTAGCATTACTTTAACATTACATTAACATTTGAAAAGTGATCAGTGGTCAGACATTCACGTGCACGTTTACAAACCCTGAGCGTCAGTGTGTCGGAACAATTAAAAATGTGGGAATGCAGAGAAAATGGTTTAGTGAGGAGAACAAAATGAAGTATCTTCCCCACCATGTGCATCAAAGAAAGAAACTGCAAAATGACAACCACTTAAAAAAGTAAAGTTTCAAAGGCAGTAAATAAATAAATAAAGGACTGACCTTGATAGGATTGCATACAAATGTTTGTTCAGTTTCTCTTTCTGTGAATAGCTAAGCAAATAATAGGTGACACAAGGCAAGAAAATAACACACTTGCACACTATTTTAAGATTTCTTTTTTATTTCCATCTTTTCAAAATTGCAAAAAAAAACAAGGAAAGGTAGCTCAGAGCAAAAGCTTGGGCATAGTAAAACCCCTTCATCTTTAGCTTGCACCGTTTGAGGCAGTCCATTGTGGATTTTGAGGTGTGCATCTTACAGATGCTGGGCTGCTGTGCTTTGCTGGCATTTAACTAAAACAAATCGTCCTATGCCTTTGAAATATTTCCTGTTCTACTGGTGACACCACAAGTTCAAAATACTGTGGATCCATCCCATTACTAAAAATTCTTTCCATGAAACCTCATGGCACCATGGCAACGGCCAGCTGCTGTGTACTTTGCGACTGGTTGATGAGTGGTTTCTGGAGGTTGTTGGCAATCACTAGTGTGACACTGGTAGCAAAGAGGTATATGATACTGCAGTGAAAACCTCCTTGTCATTGATTTTGTCACTAGCAGGTGTCCCACTGTCAACAGCAGTTTGCACCGAAGGTGCCGACTTGTCAAGTCAAGTAATACCTTGAAGTTGGTACCGGCAGCCAAATTTTCAAAAATCATTGTAAAGTCAAGGTTAGGCGGTTATTTCGCTTGATTTGGTTGTCAAAAAGAATCATACAAATTTTCAGGTCAATATCTAGCAGTTTATGAGCTCTGACACCTAGGGTGCATCAGCAGCATTTTTTCAAGTCATAGAAAATAAAGATTAAGTATATTTAAACCGATTTATTGCTATTTTCTCATCACTTCTACCCACTAGATCACATATTTACAAGCTCAGGTTCATGGAAATTCAAAATTTTAATTAACAGAAGTTTAAAAATCTATTCAATTTTTGGAGCTGTCAAATGGTCCAGTTGGCATTCTTGCAATCCCCTTAATTCAAGAAAGGACTTTGAAAAAGCAAGAAAATCATATATTTCTAATCTAATATATAAATTAGCTTGCCTTTTCTTCAGGGTCAGAGGAAATACAGATTTTAAGATATAAAGGTCCAACAATGCTTCCAACCCACTTTTTGACTGTGGAAAAAAAAATGTCTGAAAATAGCCAGTTACTTAAAAAAAATTCTGAATACAGCACATGGCTTTTGTTATCACCAGCACCCAACCAGAAGGCTGCATCACAATCATGTGACTCGCTACAAATTGTATATTCAACATGGGCTAAACTAAGTTGCCAGGGTGGATCCTCCCATATTGGCTTCACTTCATTGGCTCCCTGTTAGATCTAGAATAGAATTTAAAAGCCTTCTGCTCACGTACAAGGCTTTGAATAATCAGGCACCATCTTATCTTAAAGACCTCATAACAACATACCACCCCAGTAGAGCACTTCGCTCCCAGACTGCTGGATTACTTGTAGTTCCTA
>VUQK01014030.1:0-10542 GCA_015106715.1 Bujurquina vittata
GACCCCTGTACTGGCATCACTTCACTGGCTGCCTGTAAATTTTAGGATTCATTTTAAAATTCTTATGTTTGTTTTTAAATCATTGCACAGTCTTGCCCCATCGTACCTCTCTGAGCTTCTTCACCCCTACCTACCTTGTCGGTCTCTCAGGTCAGCAGACCAGCTGCTCTTAGAGGTACCAAGATCAAGGAGGAAGCTCAGAGGGGACAGGGCTTTCTCTATCATTGGTCCTAGGTTATGGAATGACCTGCCTTTGCAGATTAGAGAGGCCCCTTCACTGTCCACTTTTAAAAGTTGTTTTAAAACCCATCTATTTTCCTTGGCTTTCAATTCCAGTGGGATCTAGTTTTAAACTGTATGTTTTATGTTTTTTGTTTGATTGTTTTTTACTGTTTTTTTTTAAATATTGTTATTTATTTGCATTTTAATTGTACAGCACTTTGTGTCAGCTGTGGTTGTTTTAAAGTGCTATATAAATAAAGATGGTATAGTATGGTATGGTATCTTTTAAGACACTTTTCACAGAATTACCTCTTTTAGTACGAGTGCCACAAGTTCTTAGAAACCCTGAAACTGTACAGGAGACAGCTGAGTGGCACAATAAGGTTGATGGTGTACATGTGAACAATAGACAGAGATAAACATAGAGGTCAAAGGCCAATTTCTTAGTACATTTTACAGCAACTGTCACACATGGAAAATAGTGTTTGGACCAAATTGTTGCAATAGTGTGATATAAACATGAACTCTTGTTGGTTTTGTAATGGTTGCTTTAAAGACGGGGACCAGTTTTGTGACCACTGCTTGCCCTCTTCAAAGTGACTTTGGTGTGTGAGCAGAGCAATAAAGCAGCAATAAGATTGAATCAGACCGCCATCAGTCTATCAGTTTGTGATTGAATAGGGTCAAGCTGGCAATTACGTGCAATCTGTTTGTGATACTGTGGTGATTAACTGTGATAAACTGGCAAAAACTGCAAATCTGCTGCAGTTTAAGTACACAGAAATTAACATTAAACAGAAATTTGCATTCATTACATTCAGAGTCTAT
Organism: Bujurquina vittata; assembly: GCA_015106715.1. NCBI lineage: Eukaryota > Metazoa > Chordata > Actinopteri > Cichliformes > Cichlidae > Bujurquina > Bujurquina vittata. Next base: position 1,051 of record VUQK01014030.1, read on the forward strand.
TCTCACAGATATTCAGGAATTCCTTCGGAATTAGTTACATATTTGCTGCAGGACGATGATCTAACTGCAAAATGAGACGCCACTCGACAACCTTGCTTTTATATAGGAAAACAACCAGAACACAACCAACCGGCAACCATGTGAGTCAAGTCCCCCGTTCCAAAGAGATGCGCCACACATGAGCTGTGCTTACTGGTGCAGACTGACTGAGACTGATTGCAATGTGTTGGCAAGAGAATTATTCATTAATTATGAGAATTATTTACAAATCCATTCCAGCCTGTCTGAGAGCAGCCTCACACCAACCTGTGCAATCATCTCGCAGTCCAGAGGTTGAGGGTGCAGCACGCAAAACCGTCGTGGTTTCCGGTGACCGGCACTCATTTCTCCTAGTTGCAACGAGGTTTCTGTCCTATGTGTACTCTCGTATGACTGAGCCAGGCACAAACACCCTTTTGGTTGTAGAGGAGCACAGAATTTAGGAACAGAATTGGAAATCCATCAGTAATTGATGAGTCATGAGGAAAAGGAGGAACATTTTATGTAGCTTAGGTTTGGGAGTTATAACGTCCAGAAAGACAAGAAAACAAGACTTTGGCCTCAAACTCTTTATTATAGTTCAAAGCAAGAAGTGATGGAGCAACAAGACAGATGGTATTCAAAATTTGAGATGTCTGCCATGTTTTCCATTAATCTCTAATGGAAAACTTACCCTGGGTTTGTTTTTGCCCTCCCCACATGGACTTGATCCTCTAACCTTCCTGTTCTAACCCCATCAAACCTGCTGACAGAAGCACATGCACTCCTTTAAAATGCATACATTGTTTCCAGGACAGGTTTTTGAACAGCTGTCGCAAACACCAGATCAGTTTCAATTTCAAAAACGTTTACTTGTTTTAGCCTATGAAATAGGCAGAGTTTGGTATTTCCTAGTAGAAATAATGCCAACTAAAAGCCACTTTTGAATGCTTTAAGTCCCCGAGCTCTCTCTATCAAGCAAATGCCCTTATGGAAGAAATTGGAAGCAAAACATGAGTGAACCTCAGAGTCCCTCTTTGCATGCTTTTCCTGTGGAGTTTCCACAGTAATGGCTGATTCCCAATAAACACATTGATACCTAAATAAAAGCTTATTTATTTAAATTTACTCGGAGTACTTGCAGTTGCATTAAGAGCATGCCATAGGCTGCTGGGATGCTGAAGCTTTCTATACAGCTGCTCTGCCAAAGCCAGTTCTCAGCTCTGGGAAATATGAAACAGGGCCTCAGATGAGCAGGGCAGCAGTTTAATCATTAGGCCTGATGGATGAACGCCCGAGCTGGGCAAGGGAGGAGGAAGAAAGGGATGGAGGAGGAGGAACATTAGACAAGAAGGATGGTGGGAGATGGAAGGTAAGTGGGAAAGAAAGAGTGGTTGAGAAAGATTTACAGAAGAAGCGATGGAGGTAGAGCGAAGGAAAGAAGGATGAACAGAGGAAGACGTGCAGGCAGCCGCAGAGGAGGATCCGTCTAACAAATTACCTTCTCCTCCATTACAAAGGCTGTCAACCTGGACGCCTCTGTCAGCTCTCATACCCGCTCATGCCTGTCTCAGCTGCACACACTTCCACATACACAATGACCTATAGTCACAACCTCATTCACCCACACCAGCCAACACATACATATGACTTACACTTGCTTCACCGCTTTCTCAAAGATGCACACGCACAAACTCTACCTCCTGTTAACAGGTGATAAAGGAGCTTGTCATCGCAGCGATGCCAACTGCAGCTGTAGTAACGTCACTGCAACTCCTGGGTGAGTCAGACAGAAGTGACTGTAGCTGTCAGCCACGCGTGTTTTATAGCAGGCTGTTGTAAACTGGGCTGTTAAGACTGAACGTGTGGCTGGTTGGCTGACTGACTGACTGACTCGAGCACTTCCTCACTGGCTGGCTCACAAGTTGAATGGCTGACTAGCAACGGCATTATCTTTTTTCTCTGGTGTGTCTGTCTATACATGTAAGGTGGTGATATTTCACGAGTACGCATCGAGAGTACCCCCACCAGCCCTGCACACACAATCATCCACAGAAGATACCTATTTACTGTTCTTAGATATAAATATTCAAATTATTACCAGTGAATTTAGGATTTTCTGTCAAATATTTCTGGCTGGGGACTAGAGTGGTAAACATAACAAAGAAAAAAAAAGCTGTGGTATAATTTCTGATTAGTTTTAGCGAGACAAAAAAACAACTGAGCCGTTTCCAGCTCACGCTAACTTGAGAAGTGAATCCAAGTTTTCTCTAGAATATGCATGCAAGCGTTCAGCTGTTGACGAAGTGCCAAAAAGGCCTTCATATGAAACATATCAGTGCTTCAGAGAGGCAATCCGCGGCTGTGATTACCTTTCTCCTCTGCCCCTTTAGTTTGCAGTGCAGAATGTGCAATTGCTCACATGTGATTGGCCTCGAGATCAAAGAGCTGCTGATCTGTTTCCCAGCTGCACGCTGGCACACTCATTGGAGAGATGCCCAGCCCAGGGCCCAATCCCAATGTCCACATTCACAGACTCATAGATTCTGAGGAACGTTTCTGCTAAGGCCGCAAGGGTTTAGGCTTGTTCCACCGGCCGGCTGATGAGCACACCGGGGCTCTCAGTCATTTTGAGTCCCTTGTGCAGACTTTCTTGAAGTCCTCATCTCAAAAGCCCCAATTTAAAGCTTTATAAAAAGGATAAATATTAAAACAATTCAAATGTTTGCATGAAAGAAGAACCACAGTTTATATTTTTCTCAATGATCTGATGACAGAAATCTGTCTCTAATCCACTCCTATGAGCCAAGAGCATGAAAGGCCTTCAAATCAGCCAGTCAGGCCCTGAAGGGCTTAAAAAAAAAGCTCACAAGCCCACAACAACATGACACGTGCTCTGCAGTGTCGAGAGAACGTCACCTGATCTGTTGCTAAATGCTGTCACATCATAATCATCTTGTATGAACTCACTCACTCACTCCAGCTGTCCACTCAGGGGACCCAAATGAAGTGTGACAGGATTTAACGTCGAGATCTTGGGCTGGAGACGGGACTGGACCGAGCGCTGCAGCCATCAGACGTGTTGCTGCTGCCGCAGCATTTATATTTAATACGTCATTGGGGACAGCTTGGAACTGATGTGAGTAGATCACCTCTGTGTTTCTCATTAGTTTTTATACTTTGATAATTTTATTGTTCTAAGTCTTTGGGCTGAACTGTACTTTAATGAGGCACTTGTTTTAACTAATCCCGGCCCAATCCCCACATGGTTAAGCGAGTGCCTCATTAAAGTGCAGTTCAGCCCACAGAGCTACAAAGAAAAGGGTGTTTCTGCCACTTTATTTAGTTTAGTACAGTTGCGCTTACTTTTACATATTTTGTACTAGAAATTAAATTGCAGTTGTGTTAGAGCCCCCATTTGGTTTTATTATTTTCTTCAGCAACACCCACAAACCCTTTGCCTCTTTTGTTTACCTTTTAAAAATCTGAGAAACCAATAACCCATCTGGTTTTATGTTCCCTCTTTCTAGCAACGCTTTCTAACATTTTGGGAACAAAAAAGTTCAGTAAATTTTAGTGAAACCTTAGCAAAACATAGGAAAACATTTTTGATATTTGGACTTTGTTGGCCGCTTATATGAATGCAGAAAGAGTGTTTAGTGAAAATCTGGCTTTACTGTTGATGCAGCTTTGAAATTTCAGGTTTAAGATGCATTGCGGGCAGTGATTGCCACAGTTTCCTTTTATAATCAAAAGCAAACTCTTGTTTTGATTTTTGTAACAACGTTAAATCCATTTTAGAATCACTAACATGGATTTAATGCCAGTTATAATCACTCCCATTGATATGACCGTTAGACCGAGTTGGCCATTGATGCTGATGTTGTCGTGTTGCTGAAAAGGCACATAAGCAGGAGCGATTCAAATGTAACACAATGGAGACTGCAGACTTCTTTGTTCGAGTTAGAAAAGGTTACAGTGTGAGTTAATATGCACCCTTTTTCCCCCAATTTACAGAGGTGACAATCAAGAAAAATCTTGATTTTACCAAGGTGACACGTCAGTGGAAACTTTCCATGCGCTTCTTCACATGATGACAAGAGCTTTTCTGTGTGACCTGGATACAGAAAGGTGCCAAGTTCTGAGAAAAACTAAGGCCAGCCTTTCTGCTCCCACTGAAATTAAGAGGATAAGTAGCAGCCAGGTGCTGCTAATCAAATGCAGTTGATTAATTCATCATGAGCGCCTCTGTAAAAGCAGGAATTCTGGCAGTTTGCTGGTCTGCAGCACAGTGAGAATCAGTGCGCTTTCGTCTACTTATTATGCGCTCAAAGATTATACACAAGCATCACAGTCATTCCAGTAAGTCAAGTACTGTAAAACACCTCCATGACTGCTGGATCTTTAGCCAAATGTAGCTGATAATTAATAAAGAAAGCATGTTTGTATGCACACGTTTACTCGGCCAGTCCTCTGTGTCTCATTAAAGAAGTCTTGTTGGTCATTGCAGGCATTTAGTCTAAGCCTTCAGTCAATCTGCTGACACCATCGTGCGCCTCGCTGGCTCTCATTGATCGTAGTGAACAGAGAAAGCAACTTTTGTGTGCGGGCACATTTGAAGTGGGATGGATGCTGCCACGTTCACCTCAGATGTCTACAGTATTCAATATGTTTTTACTTAATTTAGTTTGTGCATATAAGGAAAGAGTGGCGAGAGCACGTAAAGCATTTTTGGCACACTTATTTAAAATTTCAGAACTTGGAAACACCACAGATGTATGTCTAAGGATGTGTTTTGTACAGTCCACTTGATAAAGACAACGTTTCCCTTTTTTTCCCTGTAATTCAAGTGAAGTTACACACGCCACACATCTGCCAATTCAAGCAATGAAGATCTATTAATGCGTTTGTCTTGAATGTTTCCAGGCCAGAGTCTATAATTCCAATTAGGCACTCGCATGACTCTGGAATTTAAGGTGGAACTGAAGAATGGAAATAAATGAGTCACAAGTGCTAAATTTTTCATGACATCTTAACCAAACTGTCCCCAAACCAGGCCCAAAATATCGTGCCTCCAGGGAGCGGGCCGACTTAATTACATGCCCTGTACCTTTCCGTTTTCCACACATTTAGTTCAAGTGCTTGAAGTGGAAGTCCAAAAGAATCACTGTTACCATTTGCAAGCATGATTATTTGCTCATGGATGTACGATTATTTTTATAAGCTTGTATCACGTATCTAAAACACCGTGAGTGTGCAAATAATTGTATATAATGAAAGAATTTTAATATTCACCACTACACATGTGAGTGTAGACATACTGAAAAGCAGAGGAGAGCGACAATGAGAAACACACACACACAAAAAAAATGTAGCCAGAGAGGTGAAAGTAAGAGTTCATGGTAAGATGGATTGTGAGGTCTGCATTATGCAGGTGTCTGGTCATCCTTCAGTGACTTGTGCCCTCCATAACAGGTGGTAGAAACACTGACTTGTGGGTCCCTGCATGATAATAGTAGCAATACATTTTAATGATCCAGGATCCAGAGATGACGGATTATATTTAACTTTGTAACCAGGCTGAAAGGTTAAAAGATTTGGGCCAGAGCCTTCTCATGGAGCTGCTGCAGATTTGTCACAGGCTGTGCAGGCTGACACATCCCACCTCAAAGATATAACCACGCATTAGTTTACAGCTCGCTGTCTGCTGTGCTATGGCTGGAGGAGAGAAGGCAGTTTTGTGTTTGAATAATGGTTCATTTACGGTTTAGTAATCTGGAATCATTTCTTAACTCTACTAAAGTCTCTAACTGGCTCTAACTAACATCCGGTGCAGCGCACATGTGACACGACTTTTATTTATTCTGCTCAGTTTAAAAGTCTGCGTCTCGACCTGATCTGCAGAGCAAAGAGTTTATTAATAATTAATATAATATATTAATTATTAATATATATAATATCGAATTAATATATTATATATAATTTAATCAGAATTTTTTATTTATATATATTTTTTTTCCAGATCGAGTCGAAGAAAAGTTTATGCAGTTGCACATTGATGAAGAAAAACTACGGAATCACTTTGAAATCTGCATTTCTAAAACAAATACCTGCACAAATTTAAATATGCAAATTAGTCTGTAGTTAAAAGAGTGTTTGCAGGGAGCAGAAAGCTGCCCACAGTGGAAACAATGGAAAGCATTATGCAGGAGGAACTCCAACATGGACTGTGCCATTTGGAGCAACTTCAAACCAAAATGGGGATTTTATAAAAGGAAAACAGAGTAATATGTCTTGAAAATAAAAAGATGAAACAAAACAAAATGCACGAGAAAACAAATGGAAAACAAACAGGACTCAATATTTGGGATCGAACAGCACGAAACAATCCAAATGAAAGAGAATTTCCGTACAGAAATTTCAGCGATTGACAGCAAAGAGAAGAAAACAAGGCTACGGTGGCCTACAGAGAAGCTTGATGATTGGGTGAAAGAGATACTCAGTGATGAATCACAGCGATGAATCACTGAGCATCACTTTGGCCGAGGAGACTCTGGTCTGGTGCTGTTCCAACATGCAAACACACAAAGATGACCGCCTGAAGAAAACCAGCCATTTATGATAAGGAGATCATGTTAGCTAAATGACTGGGGGAGATGGCAGTCACCACCTCAGAATTAAATGAACAGGCCTGCCCTTAAATTATTCACATTTTTTCTCTAAATTGTTTTCTGCCATCTCCATTGTTTATTGATTTGCTACAAAAATAACAAAGTTGAACAAACTTCCTGGAAGTGAGGGGTGGTGATGGTTTGTGAGACGCACTCGCCTTCGATGGCCCTCCAGCTACGCAGTCAAAGCCTGCTTCAGAGATAACGACAGCTGTGTGCAACGGGAGTAAAACTATGGATGTTTAGGAAGATTCTGCTGTGGATAACGCAGCGGTGTTTGACGGCATACGTTCTGGGTCTTCACTGAAATACATTTGGAGACGCTGACCATGTTAATTGTTTGTTCACTATTGACCCCCAGGAGGAGTCTGAGAGGCCGCAGTGCCTCAGAAGGGTGAATCTTATCTCCAAAAAGCCCCTTAGCCTTAACAAGCAACAGCACAGAGATAAGTCCAATCTATGAACACACAAGCCAAAGCTTTGATCTTGGTGGATGGAAAAGCCTCTGTTCTCCCTCCTCCTTTTTGCTCTGCTGTAATCTCTATTATATGGCTGCTTTAATGTTCCTTTCTTCTCGAGCATTTATCGAGAAAGCGGAAAGTGGACAAGGCTGACAAGCAGACACAAAACCCAGCTTGTTTTTGCAGAGTAGTCTGATTACCTTTGTTGAATTAGTGAGAATGTTCTTGGTTCTGATTACACTGGAATCAAAGTGCCATGAAAAACATTTTTTTTAGAGCAACGTGTTTAATGATAGATGTTCAATAAGAACAGTCTGGGAAGATTTTACACTGCTGGGCTTTTAAATGATTAATCTGCTGACTGAACACAAACCGGACAAACGTGATTATTAGATCCCGCACAAAGGTGCCAAACACAGACTCACAACTACTACAACCAGCTGCAGTCGTATGTGGCACCAGTTAGTGAGTATCAAAGATCAAAATATTAGCGTACTTTTGATATGTGAACCTTTTTTGTGCCTGTATTTTAATAATGTCACTTGAAAGATTAAAGATTATCAATTTAATTTATATGATAATAATAGAAGTCTGTACATCACGACTTGGTGGCCTTCAGGGGAAACTTAGAGGAAACCCTAAATAATGAGAGGGGCTTTGTTTTTAATCTCAGCAGCTTCTGTTGTCTTCCTTTTATCTACTATACTTCTTTTCTAGTAAATCCTGAGCACGAGATCAGTAAAGCATCACCTTCAGATTACCTTTCTCACCTGAAATTCTTAACTCCCTTCAACGATCACATCTGATGGCGTTGGTGCTCTTTGGGAGAGATGAGGAATGGATGTTAAGCAAAGATGACAGAATTCAATAAAGAAGACACATGAGCCCAGACCTGGAGATAAAATGCATTAAATACATTTTCCTATTCGTCTCCTTAACTCCATGAATCAGAATCCCTTCCCAGCATATCGAACTCTGCCTGCCAGCTTTTCCGGCACAATCTTTGTGCACGTCTCATTCTCTTCTGTCTCTTTAGTGTTTTCATTCTTGCTACTTTTTATTCCTTCATCTGCCTCTTGACACTTTTTTATTTGCATGTCTGATCTTGAGTGCCCGTTAAGTCGTCCGGTCCTTCCGTCTTCATTTTCCTCTCCTGTTTACGCCAATCAATGTCTCTCTGGGAGGGACATTTAGTCTTCATCACCATCACCTCCATCTATATTTGCAGGCTTATCTGGTGTTTTCTCAGCCTCCCTCCGTCCCACTCTTCATTTCGGGGCCTGTTTGTTCTACCTCCACCGACCATCCCTGTCTCCCGGCCTATCTTGGTACTTTTAGCCGTCCTGTGTTTTCGCTTTCTCAACAAATTAATTCCAGTCTGATGCTACTGCTACTAATCACAGTGATAATCATTTGTTGTGCTCATACGTTTTACTATTTGCTGTTTGTTTTGCACTCCTGCCGATTTTACATCCCCCCCCTTTGCCAGTTTTCCAGCCTTTGTGTCTGTCCTACCCTTATTAGTGTCATCAGTGTTTAATCTGCCATCTGTTCCCAGTTAGCCCATCAGTCTTCCTGGTGTTTATACTCCAAATATAGAATAGAATAAAAGTGTGCAGTAATTTGACTTCTCTTCCACGCTTTCTTTTTACTGTTCACAAAACTATTTTTCACTGCTTTTATGTGCACTGCGTGTAATATCACAGAGCAAAACTGTGTTCTCCCATTGGGCCAATTCAGAGGCTCTTAATGACAGCAGGTAAAACACTACAACAGCTACTACGGCTAATAACAATAATAATGTAATAATAATGAGAAGAAGTATGAAAGAACACGATTTGAAAGCAGAAACTCTGTCTACACATCTCAGCATGCTTCTTCAGGGACGATTCAGTCAATGCATTCTCATCCCAGCGAATCAAAGATGTCACAGAGATGCAAACAGGGCGTCATTTACCATCTCTGTCGTAGTGAACCTGCTGCACAATATAAGACACAGATCAGCCCTCTTTTTAGGAGACAGGAAGACTAAATTAGGGGATTGCATCGGAGTAAGTCACATGTCAGCCAGAAGATCTCAAGTTTATGCCAGTTTTGGAGCTCTGTGTCATTTTAGTTTGGTTTTTTTTCACTCACTCCAGAGTCCAAAACAAACATGATATGGAGTAGGGATGTTCTTGGCCACTAAATTCTTAGACAGCTAAACAAGGGGGAAAAAAATAGGCTAACCAGCTAGTACGTCTGGTACTGATGATAGCTGCAATTAGTCATCAAGTCGCGCACATCCTTAATTTGAAGTCTTTAAATAAACACCCCCCACACCCCCCCCCCCCACCCGCCCC
>VUQK01014033.1:14340-24404 GCA_015106715.1 Bujurquina vittata
ATGACAGCCAGTCTCCAGAGAGCCGTCACTCTCAAGCAAAAGGGGTGCTCTGGCATGGGCTACATACAGCCACCTGAGACCACCCCCTATTGAGTGGCTGACAACTTGTAACATTAGCTATTGTGTTGGAGCCAGGCCATCCATCACAGCTCACATTCTATAGTGGCTCTAGTGGTGTGGGGCCCACAGGCAGGACCCATGGAGGGCGTTGAGAACACTTTGTAACTCTGAATGACATCCACCATCCAGTAATTGGATTCAGTCAAACTTGTACTACCTCAGGGAACATAGGTTGTTTTAGCAGTACTTCCATCCCTGTATTGAACTTAGGTTATATTTAGCATGCCTTATCAGCCACTAAGTTAATTTCCATGCAAGAGTGCTTATAGAGCTCGGATGCATTATAGAGAACAGAGGCGACTGGGTAATAACAGTGACAGTCACGCTAACTGACAGAAATGGGGTGTATACTTTCAACTCTGTAATTACAGCTGTGTGTGCACCCATCCCTTACTGTATCCACATCACAGAGACGTCTCTTTCCCATTATCCCTGCCTCTCTCAGCAGGAGGGGCTTTGCAGTACAGTGGTCTACTTACTTTAGTGACAGTAAGTCAGTAATCAGTGTTTCTGATTTTAAATCACTTTATTTACTCATTGCAATTAGTTTGACCAAACACCATTTCAGGTCTGCTGTGGAGATGGTCAGATGTGATTTGAAAAAGTAATAAACCAGTTATAGCATATAAACATGAAGAGTGAAATCTGCTGTCTGACATCTAAATGGACTTACTAAATGAGCCTTACTGAGCCAGGTCCAAGGAATGCAATAAAAAGTATATACACAAATAAATAAATAAATAAATACAAATTAAACAATTATATATTATATATATATAATATACACAACTGAACAAGCGGCCATGATATTTAATTATGCTGAAAGCAACTGCAGCCTATCCCAGCTGCCACAGGGTGAGAGGCGGAGTACACACCGGACAAGTCGCCGGACAGGTTGTCAGTCCATTGATGCTTTTCATAAACGTGATTTTTTTCACCGATTACTTTATGATAAAATAGAAAGCATCAAATCAAATTTAATGGCACAGCCTTCTGACAGTGCACTAACGACAGATTTATAGACAAAAGTTATTGGCCATCGCCAAAAAATTGATACACTCACCAGTCACATTATTAGGTACACTCTGCTAGCGCCGACTTGCCTTCAGAACTGTCTTAATTTTACAACACAGATTTAACAAGGTGTTGGAAACGTTCCTCAGGGATTTTGGTCCATATTGACATGATAGCATCACACAGTTCCTGCAGATTTGTTGGCTGCACATCCATGATGCGAATCTCCTGTTTCCCAACATCCCAAAAGTACTCAATGGATTAAGATCCGGTGACTGTGGAGGCTTTTTGAGAAAAGTAACTCACTGTCATGTTCAAGAAACCAGTTTAAGATAATTTGAATTTTGTGACATGGGCTCATTATAGTTTAGTTTTAGTTTGTTTTAACTCTTTTTTTCCACCCTCTAATTCACTTAGTTTTAATTTGTTTCCATAGTGCCTTTGCTTGTTTTTATTTTTGGTGTAATGCTTAGTTTTAGTTTAGTTTTTATTAGTTAGTTATTAGTTTATTAGTTTTATTAGTTTTCGTACTTTGTTAGGTGCAAGATTCAAGGTGCAAGCGTGACTATTGTGTAATAAAAACTCGACAAAAGATACAGTTTAAAGAAATATATTTAACAATCAACAAGACAGCAGCACTACGTGCTAAAATGTGTGTAATAAACATCAACAGGGAGAAACATAAAGAAAATCATGAACTCCAAATCTCAGTAAATTCTACTATAAACTCCCATAAAACTTTAGCGTCAATGCAGTAGATTAATAACACCTACATGTGGTGTTTGACAAAAACAAACTTAACTTTTTGAAGAAGTCAAAGCTCAACTCCAGCTGCATCCTGATGTTGATGTTGAAGCTGCTTCTGTTTTGGAGCTAGCTTGGTTAGATGCTCCTAATTAGACTTGCAGGGTCTTTGCAGCCTCTGTACACAACCTGCGGAAGTGACTGACCTCATGTCCTCATTTATGCTTGTGTAGCTGGATTATGTGTGTTAATTACCTTGTGGTCACTTGCTGGTGTTTCATATGCGGTGCCGACTGGGACTTTTTTTGGTCCTCGCTCTTTGTGCTCAGTTTTTGGCTGCAAACATATTTGTCCCTCTCTTTTTTCACTTTGTTCATTCCCTCAGGTCCATTCCGATCGTTTCAGCAGTCTCCCTCCAGGAATTTGCTGACATTCGTGAGTCCTTATATTGAAGCTTTGATTATTATTCCCGATTGTTGTTCTCTGATTGATACAGTAGCTGGAGAAAAGTAGCCAGAAATGCATAAGGACTGAACAGTTTAATCACAATGTTGCAGGCTGTGTGGACCCGACAAGTAGTCACATTTCTCCAGAGGTGCACATCAGATTACCTCATTGGTTCAGTGCGGTTTCTTTAGCTGCCTTGTGCACTCTTCTCAGGTGGACTCTGATGTTGGTGGGTTTTTTCCTGACTGAGAAGTGTTCCGCAATTGTTTTCATCATACAAAACAAGTCATTCAGTTCTATTTGTGCTATCGTACTCAAAGAAACTCCATATGGGACTTTTTAGACCAGTGCGGCAAGCACGCACACACACAGTTGCCTGATGGCGCTCCCAGCTTAAACTCCTAGAGCAGAAAAAAAAATTTCATATCAATCCACAAGGCTTTTAAATAAAATGACAAACACAAAAACGAAGGTCATTTTATCTATAATTTCAGTTTTAGTTAGTTTTGTAAACTCACAATGCAATTTTATTTAGTTATTGTTTTTCCTTTTAATTACAGTTTTTATTTTTTTCAGTTAACAAAAAAAAATTCAATTTCAGTTTTCATTATTTCATTCATTTTTATTCACTATAATAACCGTGGTCAGCAACAATACTTATGTAGGCTGTGGCATTTAAAAAAGGCTCAATTAGTACCAAGGGGCCCAAAGTGTGCCATTATACAGCCTTAACTGTTGATACAAGGTAGGATGGATCCATGCTTTCAACCTATTTATGCCAAATTCTGACCCTACTATCCAAATGTCTCAGCAGAAATTGAGACTCCTCAGACCAGGCCACATTTTCCAGTCTTCTATTGTCCAGTTTTGGTGAGCCTGTGTGAACTGTAGCCTCAGTTTCCTGTTCTTAGATGACACAAGGGGTACCTGGTGTGGTCCTCTGCTACTGTAGGCTATCTGCTTTAAAGTGTGATTTGCTGTGTGTTCAGAGATGATCTTCTGCACACTTTGGTTGTAATAAGTGGTTATTTGAGTCACATCAAGATGGCATTTTCACCCCGAGAACAGCTCCTCACTGGATATTTTCTCTTTTTCAGAGCATTCCCTGTAAACTCTAGAAATGGTTGTGTGTGAAAATCCCAGAAAATCAGCAGTTTCTGAAATAATCACCTTTCTTCCCAATTCGGATGCTTGATTTGAACCTCAGCAGGTCGTCCTGATCATATCTACATGCGTCAGTGAGTTCCTGCCATGTGATTGGCTGATTAGATATTTGCATTAACAAGCAGGTGAACATTCCACGAAGCTCTGAAGGAGCTTTGCCAAGTCAGAAAAACATAACTGATGTTAATGACAGTTTAATAATTTTAGTATACAGCCTGTACTAAGAAAAAAATTCAGGGCATGTTGGCCTCTGCTTCATCTGCCTAATCCTCTTTAATCTGTCGCTCACAGGTTTCCCCATTTCATCACAGTAAGTACAACAAATTACATATAAGTTGCATTTAATTTAACACAAAACCTTTGCAGGAAAAGCTTGACCAAGAGTTTCAAATGAAGACCAGTATACCTCCGTGACTATGAAACTCTAGTGGAGATGATTAAATAAAATGGTGGAAACAGCTAATCCAACTGTGTCCAAAGGTTAAAAATTACACCCTGAACTTTTAGTGCCATGTATTATTTTTATTTTCATGAGCCCCTCCAAATGTAAAAATGAGCAGTTCTGATTTGACAGCAGTCCATGGCGTAACTGGATGAGTGAATGACCTCCTTTGGTTTCTGGTACCATATGTATTTCACAGATTAAGAGTGCTATCAATCTTCTCATCTAATGAAAAAAAAAAAGTTAGAACACTTTCTCCACATTTCAAACGCATGGAACACAATGTATAATAAAGTGTCTCCAGTTATTCAAGTCTTAAATTAAGTAACTCCACCAGGCCGGGCAGCCATCAGTTTATATTGGTCTGTATACTCAAACCTCACTTCTCTGTTGACCTTACAATGAGCTCTCTTTGGAGGATGCTTTGCCCTCCACTTTCCAAATAAATACATTTCACTGTCCAAGCTGCAGATTGTAAAGACACCACGCTCACTGAGGCAGACAAGGAGAAAAGAAGAAAGAGACAGAGGGAGAGGAAGCACCAGACAAAGCTGACTGTACAATAAACCCTGATAAGCCATTGTAAACTAAACTGGTTCGTGTGTGACAGGACCAGGCCAGTGGCTTTGTCACACGTTTGTCGATTATCTTTTTGATATTTGTTCAGCTTATCGGGCGTCAGGCATGCATATTGGTCATTCAGTATGCTATAACTCCATTTTCCACTATCTGCTTTAGTCAGTCATTCTTTTTTCATTCCTGCACCAGTCGCAGAGGAAAAGCCTCAGTCATTCCTCCCATGAGGTGTAAACTGATGAGACTGGAAGCAGGGCAGATGTTCATCTTTTTGGATGCACTTTTTGTCATTTGTAACAATGTTAGTGGTGTGGATCAGTGAATGGGAAGGTCTGTCTACTGCTGTTTGCACCAGGGAGCAACAGACAAATTTAATGGATTGCCATCAAATTTTGTACAGGCATTCATGGTTCCTAATGATTTTTGTCGTCCCTCAATTTTTACTTGTGCCCCAACAGCCTCAGCTGTATTTTGATCTACTCAGCAACTACTGGGATGCTAAACTATAAATGATGAAAGCAATGATAATTTTTTTTTTTTTAAAAAAAAAGCCTGACAGGAAAGCTGGGAGAAAGACCTGATTCACTCGCTCATCCATGGCCTTGGGGGAGATTCTAACCCAGGCCTCTGCATTAGCCTTACAGCATATGGGTCCACTTTCCACTTAGAGGGAAGGGCCACTGCAGCTCAACAACACACGGTTATTCTGACTGAGCACCTTCCTCTGTGTAGCCTCATAAACCTGGAGAATCACTAGTCAGGTGTCCAACACCTGATGTTGCTGTTTCGCTTCAAATTGTCACCTGCCTGTATTTCCCAATTAGATTTTCTGTGCAATACACATTAAAGCATCCCACTGCTGCTAGCATGTATAAAGTGCTGATGCATACTGATAATGCAAAGGTATTTTAAAAACATGCACGTTATATAAACCTGTTCAAACCGTTTGGCAGGTGCGTTTCACATTTGTGTATGTGAGACCTCTTACACAACAAGGTTGCAGCAGGCTATTTAAAGACGCATTTTAGGGCACTGCAAGATAAATTTTTAGCCCCTGTGTTATCAGTCAAGTTCAAACAGACTATCTGCAGCTAATGGAGATGGTGATTACCATCAAAGCAGCGGATAGTTCCCAAACAGAAATCTCTGAGGAGGGCGACTGAGACTTACGAGGATATGGAGTCTCTCCTTCTCTCTTGCCTGTTCTATTTCAGAATCAAAGTGCTCATCATTCATCTATTATTCAATCTGTTTCACTCCACTGTTTCTCTTTCTGTTTTTACATATACCATTTAGCCCCAGCCCACTTGGTGGAGCTATATTTATTTTTGGAGTTTTGATTTCCCCGTGCTCAAAAGGGGAGTTCTTTCTATCGCTTTGTGGCCATTTAAAGTTGTGCTGCTTGGATGTTAACAAACCTCTCTGCTCAGTTCTGCCTGTGATTCTTTCATATTTGCATCTAATGATCATTCTCATATCTGATGTAATAGATTTGATGCATGTATTTATGCTTTTGCTTTACCAGCACTTACAAAAACTCCTTTTATTTGCATAGGACAAAGAGCAAAGTCAAATATTCACATATGAGAAAATGATTTGTGCATCAGTCTACATTGCATTGCTTTTTAATAATATACTGTCAATGTTATTAACATTTGAATACACTGAATACATTTTGCATCCTATTAAATGTCATGTATTTAAAAATTAAATGTTCCAGACTTTTTTTTAGATGACCTGAAAGATTGATTGTTCCTTTATGAGTTAATTCATTTCTCTATTTTTTTTTCTAAAAGGGCTCCAGTAGGGTTCATTTAGTTACTGGAAACAAACATAGAAGAACTGCATGCTTCTTAATGTAATGCCATAATAGACTGCTGATGTACTTCTCTGCAGTAGGTTATAGAGGGGATGTGGCTGATTGCCTTTGTTGAGTGCAGCCTGTGACCTCTGTGTAGCCTGGTACACATTAGTGAGGCTGTGTGTGTTGTTGAAACCAGGCTCTCAGAGTTTTCAAGATGCTGTTTGAAACTTCCTTTTATCCATGCACAGGAGCTGTGCTTAAATAACACAGCTTCACTATGCAGACAGAGATTAAAAATAACTAAAAATCTGGGATTCAGGTTTCACTTTTGGCTTTACTTTGAATTAATGGCATCAGTTGTGTGTTCAGGTTCAGGTAAGCAAAGTTACGACTCTTCGGGGCTCTGCCACCAAAGAGTAGTGTTTTGGGACAAAGTTGGGACAGTGTAAATGTTCATTACATGTATTTAAAGTGGTTGGCAACGTGATTAGTACCTCTCAAACGGTAAGACAAAAGAAGTCCGCACGCTGCAACGCTCCTGGCAAAAGTACCTTCAAAGATAAATGACGTTCGTCTGACGAAGGCCATGGTATTTTTGAAGGTATTTTTGAATTAAACCTTTTGCCAGGAGCGTTGCAGTGTGCGGACTTCTTTTGTCTTCCTGTGGCTGTTTTTCTTCCTGCACCCCTTGATCAATTGGATGTGCATGTTTGGCCTGTAAAGATACCTCTCAAACAGTCTCAGATTTTTTTCCCATCATGAGTTGCCACACAATGAGCCTGGTGACCACTGGCCCACTGTAGTAGATTCCAATTCACACAGTTCTTCAAGTGCATATTTAATGGCCTCTCATTATAATTCCTCTCTGAGGAAATAATTTCCAAACCATCTCCACTTTCCTGATTAGGCCTCGAAGGAATCCCTGGGTGTTGTTTCCCCTTCCTCACTCTTTCCTTCTGTGTCCCTCGAGCTCTCATTTATATAACTGCTCCTCCATGACCTCCTGTCCCCAAAGCTTTTCTTCTAGTTACCTACTCTATGGCATCACCCTCATTTGAAGCATATCACTGAATGTAACATTGTTTAACATTAACTCCTTGTTTATCTCCTCTCTTGCCTCTCCACAGAACGATACCTGGTCAGAACTGTACTCCTTTGCCGTTTTCAAGGCAATGAGCCACATGCTGTGCATTGGTTATGGCCGACAAGCCCCGGAGAGTCTATCAGATATCTGGCTCACTATGCTGAGTATGATTGTAGGAGCTACATGCTATGCTGTTTTTATTGGCCACGCAACAGCTCTTATCCAGTCCCTGGACTCCTCCAGACGGCAGTACCAGGAAAAGGTGAGGAAACAACTTGGTCCCATGTTCTTAACACTTTTCTGTAAGTGTTTTTTTTTTTTAATCAAAATTTCTTTAGATCCAGTATTTTCATTTTATTTCCCCTTTAAAAGGAAGAGTTGTTTGGAAAACACCATCAGTTAGATAATTTGGTGTAGGATAAAACAGGGAAACAGCTACAAAAAAGAATTCTTTAAAGCTCTTCAGTTTACATGTTGTGTTGCTTTTGGGGGTGGCTGTGGCTCAGATGGTAGAGTAGATTGTCTAACAATCGGAAGGTCGGTGGATTAATCCCTGGCTCCTCCAGTCCATGTGTTGAAGCTTCATTGGGTAAGATACTGAATCATGAGTTGTCCCTGATGCCCCCATCTGCGTGTGTGAATGTTAGGCATAGAGTGCTGTGTGAATGAGACTTACAGTAGAAAGTGCTCTACTTGAGCAGGAAGGTGCTACTGTAAATAAATACCTGTCCATTTACTTCTGTTTAATCCTTACAAAAAGGCAGCAAGACTATGATTACCTTCAAGCCTGGATTCGAAAAAAGAAGCCAGGCAGAGGTGCCTTAAACCTGCATTCTATCTGAAGGTCACCAGATAGCGATAGCTGTAGCTGCAAAAGAGTTAAAGTCCTATAGAAGACTATGGGAAAACAGCTTTCTGTCTTGACCTCTGTAAATATTTTCTTGATGAGTCTATGGACTCAGTCACTCATTTTGGTCATATTGAATAAATAATTAAACCTATTGTAAATCTTGATCATGCTATATTTCAAAAAGAAGGATTGTCCTTATGCTCATTGGCTAATGACTTGTGATGGACAAGCTGACTCATAATATCTGTCAGGGTTGGCTGTGGCAGGCAGGATTGAGGACACCAATATGTGAGACATACACAGACTTGAACTGTGACAACTCAGCTTTTAATGTCAGAACTCAGAAACATACACAAGCGAGGGCTGGAACACGGGATTGAAAGGAGAGGCACACAGTGGGAAAACTAAGCAGATGTCGGGACAAAGAACTGACTGGAACACAGACAATAAATACACACTAGGTAATGGGCAAATGAGAAACAACTGGGGAGACACAGGAAGGCAAACTAAACACACCGCACTAGGAACACTACACTACCAAAATAAGACAGGAAGTAACCTCACAGAGTAACATAGGGATACAGAAACACAGAGACTGCAAACCAAAACAGAACTGTACAAAACAACATTAAACACTGGGCCACCGGCCCAGGACCATGACAGTATCTGAGTTTCTGAAACCAGGATGACAACGGGAAAAATAATAATCTCCAGGCTTCAAAAACCAGTGGTTGATGTCATGGTATCTACATCTATCTTTTTACATTGTCTATGATCAGAACCAGCTCTGTAATCTGGAAATAGTCCAGCTCATCACTGCCTAAAAAACTCCAAATAACCTTTATACCCTACAGGTTTGGTACCAAATAAATAATGACGACCAGTGAAATACAGTAAGCAGTAATATGTGGCCTGACAAGTTAGACACTATTTCTGCTCGGTTATAACCACTTCTTCGTTAACTAAAAAGCAGAAATTATGATACGCATGACAGCCAGTGTTACCAAGGATTAACCTCATATAGTCTGAGAGCTCACAGATGGAATCAACTTCATTAGATGTTGAACAGAGCTGCATGAAATAGAGAGGCGGAGAAAATTAGTTCACACTCTATCACTCGTTTGCCTTCACATGCACATGATCTTGAGTGACATCCCATTCTTAAGCCATAGGGTTTAATATGATGTCAGCCTTTGCAGCCATAACAGCTTCAACTCTTCTGGGAAGGCTTTCCACAAGGTTTAGGAGTGTGTTTATGGGAAAGTTTTGTTTATGAGAAATTTTTCTTCCAGAAGCACATTGAGGTCAGACACTGATGTAGGATGAGAAGGCTTGGCTCACAGTCTCCACTCTAATTCATCCCTATGGTGTTCTATCAGGTCAGGATCTGTGCAGGCCAGTCAAGTTCTTCCACGCCAAACTTGCTCATCCATGTCTTTATGGACTTTGCTTTGTGCACTGATGTGCAGTCATGTTGGAACAAAGTTGGGAGCATGAAATTGTCCAAAATTACGGAAGCCGAGAACGGCCATGGTCCCTATAAACTTTTTTCCAATGGTTTTCTCGTGATAACGCGTTATTTATCTCGTTATCACGGGATAACGAAT
Source organism: Bujurquina vittata (assembly GCA_015106715.1). Taxonomy (NCBI): domain Eukaryota; kingdom Metazoa; phylum Chordata; class Actinopteri; order Cichliformes; family Cichlidae; genus Bujurquina; species Bujurquina vittata. Next base: position 24,193 of record VUQK01014033.1, read on the forward strand.
ACCGTTTTCCCGAGATAACGAGATAAATAACGCGTTATCACGGGAAAACGAACTTTGTTTTCTCGTGATAACGAGATGATTATCCCGTTATCACGGAATAACGATTACCGTTATCTCGAGATAACGAGAAAAATAATGCGTTATCTCGGGATAACGAACTTTGTTTTCTCGTGATAACGAGATGATTACCTTTCATGAATGGTCATAATCAG
>VUQK01014034.1:0-18771 GCA_015106715.1 Bujurquina vittata
GCTTATGCAATGAATATACCCTCTGTGTGTGTGTGTGTGTGTGTGTGTGTGTGTGTGTGTGTGCGTGCGTGCGTGCGTGTGTGTGTGTGTGTGTGCATGAAAGAGGAAGAGGGAGAATTTAGGGCTGGCAAGTACACGACAAAGTACACACACACCTGTTTGTTGGAGTAACACAATGTCCCACCATGAACAAGTCACTAAAGCCATCAAGCCACCAGGCCCACAGCACATCTCTGTATAGTCATCGTCAGCTGTGTTATCTGACAGTTTCTTTTATCATATTCTGGATTCTTGGAGAATACTGAACACATTTAGTTGTATTTTTGCATTTATTATTATTTTTTTTATATGCCAGAGATGGAAAAGGTTGTGCAGTGGGTCAGCGTGCTGGACCATAAGACAGGACAAGAAAAGAAAACTCAGGTTGGTAAAAGCTTTATTCTTAAAGTGGCTTTTGCAGTTATTTTTCTGCTAAGTTAGATTATAATATATAGGATGATGATCATTTGACACACTCTCTCTCCCCCTGCACAGACTATATTGTGTGTGTGTTTTTCACTGTTATCACAATATCAAAGTTCAAAAAGTCCTTAATAAAAAAAAAGAAAACTTGATTAAGTGTATTAGGTGTAGTAATTTCATATTTCATAAATAATAGAAAAATATGACCATAAACAGCCTTTTTTTTTCTTTAGAAATGTTTCTATTGCTGTGCCCTAGTTTGCACTATGCTGTGAATTTATTTTGACATTAACACTGTCATTCCCGGCTCTCAACACCCCTCAGCTTGCTTGGCACCGCTGCTTCGCAAGCCAGCATTCCCTCGCTAGGTTTTCAAACTGTGTTTGTTATTGTTCCCGTCATTTTCTAGGCAGATGAGAGAGCAGGGAGAATCTCATCGGACTGACGCTGTGAGAGTTTGGACCTGGGTGCAGGAGAGGATAACTCTGAGCTGGGCAAAAGAAAAAAGACAAAAAAAAACATTCACACCCAGGCAGTCTGTGGGAATGCAGGAGAGATGCAATTTTCAGAGGCATGTCAGAGATGTCAGAGATGTAAGACGGTAACCTCCTGCTCCTCTGTGTTTCTGTGTGAACAGATAGGGCCTGTGGATACTGCCGAGTTCATGAATGCAGCCAGTGAGTGCAAGCTGAATATCATAGACAAGTATCTGGCAGATGGTGGGAACCCAAACGTGTGTGATGAGGTAGAGCTTTCGCTTCATCACACTGAAACGTAAATGAAATGTCTCATACTAAGAATTCATCTAATAATATATTTACATTTTTGTAGCTGAAGAGGACAGCACTCCACCGTGCCTGCCTGGAAGGACACTCTCCAGTTGTCCAAATGCTTTTAGAAAAAGGAGCCGATATCAACTCAAAAGATCAAGTAAGATGTGAATGCACACTGCAGGTTTGTAAAGATGATAATGGGATTAAATGAGATTATCTTCTCAAACTAAAGCTCCTGGTCCTAGTGACCTGTGTCTGCACTACTAATGGGATGGGGGCCCTCCTACTGTGTTTCAGCTGGGCTCCAGGGCCATACATTGGGCCTGCAGAGGGGGAAATCTGACAGTCGTTGCACTCCTGAAGAGCCACGGGGCTGACGTTAATGTTAGAGATAAGGTAATTGTGCTTTTTTGGGCCTGCATTTGCACCAGAATATAGACAGTCTCTAACTGAATATGAATTTACACACATTAGCACAATCACAGATTATATCAATGTCCGTACTGCAGTTGTATAGCACGCCTCTGCATGTTGCCACGAGAACAGGCCACACTACTATTGTGGAGTACCTGCTGTCCTGTGGGGCCAAAATCAACTCCAGGGACAGGGTAGGTGGCAACTCGACAGTGTCCCTTGTGTTTCATGCTCTCTGCAAGTTATTTGAATCATTAACAAAATGCTTTTTTGTAAATCTGCTTTTAGGAAGGCGACACAGCCCTGCACGATTCAGTGCGTCTCAACAGACACAAGATAGTCAAGCTGCTCGTAGCTGCGGGAGCCGACACAAAAATAAAAAATCATGTGAGTTTTTCATCTTTATTCCTCATTAGTGTGGAGGTTAGCGTGGACGTGGAAATGTAAAGGAACTGTTTGACAGCACAACTTTGATTTCCATATGTGCAAATATGATGCTGCAGCCAGCAGGTAGTTTGGTTATCTTATGAAGGCTGGAAACAGAAGGCAGAAACTCAGTTAACGCAGTGATGACAGTTAGCTTTTTGGTTCATGTACCTCCATGATTACAGGAAGGACTGACAGCTGTGCAGCAGGTAAAACAATGGCAGCTTGACATCGTGGAGACGCTGCAGCGACTGGAGAAGCTGAGGGAGGTGGGGACAGCGTCGCCTGAAAACAACAGAGGAGTGAATAGTGCAGCACAAAGCTGTGCATCTGGGCACGGCTCACCTCAATTTACACTGCAGCTGAGTGGTTAAAGTTCTTGTGCAGTTAATTCAGTTACTAAAAACTGACATACATCCTTAGATTTTTGTAATTAAAGTCCTTGGGGAGGGTGTCCACCTTTCCCAGCCTTGACCCATACTGTATATTCTTTCTATATCACTTTCTATCTCTGGCTCAGGTTCTATATAAGTATATTTTCTGTAATGACACTATAGTGCTGAGTGCATGATATTTGAATCCACCTTTCCAGGGCAAGACTGTAAAACCTCTAAACTAGTCTGAACTCTGACAGAAAATATCAGCTGGGACTTAACATTCAAAATGATCTGCTCGTCTAAAAAAACGGAAAGAAAACAGCTAATGAGTGAGGAAAGAAAGCAGAATTTCTCAGATCTTTATGCCACCCTCGGGGTTTTGAAATTTGTTTTTAAAGAGCTCTGGATTCTTAGGAGCACTCTGAATGTTTCATGTGATGTGAGATGCCTTTGAAGGCTGCATAAAGCTAAAGAAACAGGGGCTGTGTAGAAGTTGTGTCTGAATATACATTAGAGGTCCTCCTTTCACTGAGCCAACAGACAAGGCCGGAGCATGCAGCAGGCCTGTGTTTCACACGTCAGCTGACAACAGCAGAGATGATGGGTATGCCCCGGCTAAAGTCAGAGATTCAGCAGGAGCTCAGCAACATATTTTCCTTCTATCATCAGAGGCTCATATGTTCCTGGGGGACATTTGTCATTTACTCTGGGGAAACAATTTGCTACTCTGCTTCTACTGTAGTCTTTTAAGTACAGTAGCATATTCTAAAAATAGCCATTTAGTTTGTGAGCAAAGCTTCTTCAGCAAACATTGTGGGACTGCTGTGTTTCTCAGTGTTGATGTAAAATGTTGTTTTGAAAGGCATGCAGTTACATTTTTTTGTATGAGATTATTGTAGGCAGCGCATCAGATGACCTATCACACACAGACACGTTTCCTGGTAAAAGCAAGGACGTGTAACTGCCAGAGTGGGGAGAGCATACCACACACAATGCAAGGTTATACTGTACACACATGCGGTTTTTGCTAAATACTTACCAGTGTAAATCAAAATGACTGTTTTACACTTTAAGGTTTGACGTTTTCAACTCCTTGTGAGTTACAAGCTGCAGGCTGCTTTGCTGTTACTGAGGGCTGGAAAGATGTACCGCCTGAAAGGGGGGATGGAGAAGCTGGAGGTTTCCCTTCTGTGCTGTGTTGGAGGCAAAATCCAGTGGAACCCGTTTGTCTGTGAAATGCTAACATTTCTTCCCGTGGCGGCAAATGTACCACAATTCACCCTTTACATTAGAATCCCCAGTAGCTACAGAATATTCTAAAAATGAAAATGCTTTATGTTTCTTTGCCCAATTCTGATAACGTGATGCTCAATGAAAGACATGTTTTTTTTTTTCAGCAAAAGGATCTTTATTAAGCACATCCACTGGTTACCACCTTATTCCAGGAGAGTTACAGGATACTGTGGAGCAGTTTTCTCTAAGAGCACTCAAAGCAACATGAAATTGTTACTGAACAAGAAACAAAAAAAAAAACTAAGCATGGAAATGATATTTTCCAGGCAAGTGAAATTCTGGGCAGGCACACCTTTTAAAGCACCATTTGTTTCCATTTGGAAAAAGATGTGTGATTTTAGTGTATTCAGTTTCACTCAGGCAGGAGTGTGTCAGAAAAGAAGGCTTGAAGAATGGTTTTGTGTAATGGAAAGGAAAACTACTCTTACTGTACACGATCAGCAGCATATTACACTGTTTTTACACAAACTTTAAAGTCAGTCGTATAAAGTGCATGCACTGTACTGCATTTCTGTCTAACATTATCTTCAGTCTCTGCGACTGCACCAAAAGGGAAATTCAAAGCAGCAATGCAAGACTGTGAACTGGCTTTCTCTGGAATAGATAAAAAAAAAAAGGTGAATGTCAGTAAATGTGATAAACCATGCTAGAAACTTCAGAAATATTTAAAGCAGAACCTCATTTCAATTCCCTGTTTAATCTGCAGTCATTTTGTTTTCTTAAAACCCAGGTGGATTTGTCTTTATTCTTCAAGAAAACCTGCAGCCTCTGTTGGCTTTCAGGCTGTAATATCATTTGTCTGTCTTTGGTTGAAGTGCTATGCAGGCAATCCTAGACAAACCATCTTAACAAATGCTTCATAAGGCCTATTAACTGTTCAAGTACACTGAAATCAGATTGCCTGTGATAGTATAAAGGTTAATAAATTCTTAACACACTTCTTTAACTACACCGTGTTAAATAATGTGGTAATACAATTTTCCGCCTGACCAATAATTCCTTCCAGAGGTCAAAACAAACACAGTCACAGACAATAGCTATCTATACGTATCACAAAAACAGTACATTACAGAGTTAAATATATATCTGATTTATAAATCATTCAATTTGCTGCCTTGTTTAAGATTTAGGTCCGTAATTCAGTGCATTCAGTTGTGATTTCAACAACTTTCACTGGAACTGTGATGCTTATTGGAGACAGTACATCTGCTGGACTTGTGAGTGATGGGAGCCAAAAGCTCAGCACCAGCTTAGCAATATGTCTCGGAGTCATTAAGATGACAGACAGATGATTGTAAGCGATGGAGCCCAGAAGGGAAAGAGAAGGCGTTGTGCGTCATCTGATTTTAAAACGGACACCCTTGAACTACATTCTTGCACAAATATGTCTTTAAGGCAAATGTGAATACTGATTTTCAAGAGGAGAAAAACTGTGGATGCCTATATTCATAAAGTGTGCAGCAGGATTGTTGATTCAGGGAGTCTTAAACGTGCCCTGTGGAGTGTTCACTGTGTTTCAACACACTGTGTGTGTTTCTGCCACCTGACAAATATGTTGAATGCTTTTCCTTTCTCATAGCACATTTTCAAAAGCCAATTAAAAACTATTTGAAATGGTGCATTGTTTATGCACCAGTCTTTGTGGCTGCTGACGCGAATGTGAATCATGTTGCTGTCATGCTTTTGCACATGCAAATATGTCCTTGTGCACGTGAATGCAAAGAACATAAGTGGACCCGCTTACAAAAGCACTGCTCTATAGTGGTGCCAGTGGTTAAAAATTCACAAGGTAACTTTAAGTTTCGCTCTGTTGCATTAGCTTGCACCTTTTTAAGGTGAATTTATTCCACCTATAGACTTAATTTACAAACTTTTTAAAGAACCAAATGTGCGCTAATGTAAGAAGAGGTCACATTTTCTGGGGTTTGATATAAGAAGGCTAACTATTCTATAGGAAAAGCACAAAGATGCCGTTCGGAACAACAGAACAGCAGCATTCACTGTATTCATAACATAACATAAAGTTGTGCTTCATGGTGTTCATATTTCATGTCAGTCTTCCAGAAAGTCATTATTTGGTCGATTTGCATGTGAATTCCAAGCATCTGCTAAAGCAGAGCAAGGGGCATGCGTAAAAAGAAAAAGTTTATGGTAAAAGAAGAGATAAAGACACTGAGAAAAGAGCTGGGGAAACGTAATTAAATACAAATCCCTGCAGCCCTTTTGGATGGTGCTGGAACCTTGACTGTGACTCCTTCAGGGTCCATGATTGTCAAAGTGCCAGGCTATGAGCATTGGAGGCTGAAGCCTGTGCACGCTGCACCACTCCGGGACACTTCTCTCTCTTCTGCAGCTTGTGGTTTTGGAACAAGCCCTCGTTTCGTGGAGCACCATGAGTTCCATCTGGGAAAGTCAATAGCCCTGGAGGGACAGACAGAGGACACTGTGACCAAGCACAGAGTGACAACACTGATGTCCAGTGCTGTAAAAGACCTACCATATCCTTCAACACGTCCGTCTTTGAATTCTCCTTCAAACTTCATACCATCATATCGACTGAAGACTCCCGTACCGTGAAACTTTCCATGTGCAAATTCACCTTCGTATCTGACATGGTGAAAACAGAACATGGGTGTTATCTGTGTCTTTTAATCAAGTACAAAATTTGTTCTCTTTTTGTTTCCTGTCTCTTTTGCTTACACACCTGGATCCATCTGTAAAAAGAAGTACACCAGATCCATGGAAGAGTCCGTTCTCAAATTGGCCAGTGTAGCAGGTTCCATCATGAAACCTGAGCTGGCCAACACCATGCCTCCGACCTGGAAAGTTCCACAGCATCAGAGTGGGTAATGACAGAAACTTCAAACAGAAGACGCTGTTTACCAGTGAAGAATCTAATTAAAATCAACCACCAAGTCTGTTATGGTTTATTCCCACATAATAAATACTGTAAGACATCAACAACTGAGCCTAAAAGTTGAACTTGCAGTGTGGCCGAGGGACTGAAATTCACTTTTACCGTAGATGCCACATGAGTCAGTACGTGACTGGATTTAAATACCCCTCCACCCTTACTCAGATAAAGGTTTACTACTGTCCCATCTGCCTCCTCTGCACTCAGAATTACAGCAGTCTAATCCAGCAGATTTTTAGCAGGGATTTCTAATTTAGGATCCAGATTGTGAAAACAGTCAAGGAATGCACTTGCGTTCCCTCTCCTAGAAGCCTGTGATCCACTACTGAAGCTTGTAATCACATCAGAGGGCATACACCTATGCCTGGTTTAATCCATAACAGTCACACTGTAAATGCAGGTAGAGCAGAATTTGGTGAATATAATAGTTAAAATTGAGTTGTTTTTAATGCAAAAGCAGCTGAAAATCATTTTTTAAAAAAACAAATGCCAAGATAAAATTAAAAATCCTGGGATGGTCTCGTTCCCAGCATTTCGGCTTAGTTTCTCAGAAGCAGCTGACACGGGACACTAAGATTTCCAAAACAGGTCCAAAGTCTAATCCAGACAAAGCCAGAGCTGGTAAATCAGTTGCTGTTTGTCTTGGGTTACCAATGCTTACTAATAGGGATTTGACTAAATAGCTTGAGCTTGCATGTCACTATATGTAGCATCACTGTATGTGTGGGAGAGAGCTTTAAAGCAGTGCAAGCATCCTGTGATATTTTACAGAGCTGAAAATTTGGACAAAGATATTCTCCCTGCATCTTCATGATAACTGCTGCCATTGGCACTTGTCTGTATTCCTCCTGCCTTCCCTATGATATAATATTATTTATGTCCATGTAAACGCACCCCTGCACTAAAATTGTAACATCCAGCACAGATGAGCAAACATCAAGCCCACAGTGAGGCAGCTCACTTGTTACATTAACTAACAGCTGTTCCTTTAGCTTACTTTAAAAGGAAAATTGGCCCCAAAATGTGTAAGCTCCCCTGTGCTAAGCATTTTCCCACATTCATGTCCCTTATGCTGCTTTTTGTCTATGGAAGGAAAAGGATTATGGGGATTCAACAAATTCAGAAGCTACAAAGATACATTTATGTTCAATCCTCCAAAAAAGTCAACAGCACTCAGCCTGGTGTTGATGCACACGCGGGTCAAATGCTGATTGATTAAGCAGTTGTATTGAGCAGTTTTTCACGCCATTAACACAAAGTTCTTTGTCTGTTTTAACTTTAACTTTGTAAAAGACCAGCAGCAGCTCAAACATAAACAAGGGTAGCCCACATTACCGGTTGTTCAACATGTTTTTGCCACTGCCCCCAGGTGAGTGCAAGCTAGACCAGGGTTTGCAAGCTCCGCGTAACGCCTGCACTACTGTGCAGAAGTCTTGAGCCACCAATCATTTCTTTATATTTTGCTAAGAAAATGGGAAATAGATGCAGCAATTTAATGAAACATCTGCATACGTATGTGGAAACAGTATTTGAGGCAAAAACAGAGTTTGTACAATTCTAACAATTAATTCTAGTTAATATTTGGTATTACCAACACAGCCTGAACTCTTTTAGATAGCTTTCTAGTCATTTCTTTAAGCAGTCTTCGGGAATAGTTCTCCGGCCTTCTTGAAAGACATTCAAAGCTCTTATTTGGATGTTGGCTCCCCTTTGTTCCATTATCTGTCAAGATGATCCCACACTGCTTCTGTAACGTTGAGGGACGCATTCTGGGAAGGCCAATCCATGACTGATGGTGTTCCATTGTGTGTTTTTCTATCCAGGTATGCTTTTACTGCACTGACAGTGTGTTTGGGATCAGTGTGTTTGTCATACTGAGAGATGAAGCTGTTGCCAATCAAAGACTTTCTAGGTGGTACTGAATGGTGGATCAAAATCTGAATGTACATTTCCATCAGTTTTGACAAAATCCCAACACCGCTGCCTGAAATGCAGGCGTAAATCATGACAGAGCCTCCACCACATTTACAGATGGTTGTTGACACTCACTGTTGTACCTCTCTCCTGACTTTCTCCACACATATTGATGACAATTTGAACCAAAAATTTCAAATATGGATCCATCACTCAATACAAGAGTCTTCATTTTAAGTAGAGGACAAATGAAGGACATTTTTGCATACCATGGCATGCTGAGCTATACCAAGGTTTCTGCTAATAGCTCTTTGGGAATGCAAAAATACTGTATGCCTGTAAAACTCTGTTATCTTTGGCATTTTTCCTAGATTCAGCTAAATAAATGGGAATAAACTGTATTTACGACAGGCTGCTAGTAACAAAGTGCCTAAAGATAAAGTGGTTCTTTGCTAAGCTGTTATTTGGTTAGAAAAAAAAAACATTCCTGTGAAAATGGTCAGGTACAAGAACTGGACCATAAATGAGTAAAAGAGCATCCAAAGAAAAACTTTGAAAGAATTTCAGAAAGACTGGAGAATTGTTACTGATGACGACTTTAGGAAATAACAAGAAAGCCTGGCTCCTTGGATGCAAAATATAAAGAAATGAGGGGTGGCTCAAGACGTACCATGCCTGAACCTGGTAACTATTATTCCTGGTAATGTTTCCACATCCTGCAAGCTTTTAAACTGAGAAGTAGGTATGTCTTGCCTTCTTTCCACTCGCCGTGGTACTCTTCCCCACTGGCATAGGTGAAAGATCCCCTGGTCAGAGTCATGGTATTCCTGCCAGCACACAAACACACCCAATATATAACTGAATTAAAAACACATCAATACTGAAGCCAGAAATTCCTTTAGGGATTATTAGTCCCTCTGTCTATGGAACTGGGGGGTAACTGTCTCTTTGGCACACACATATCAGGTTGGTGATCTCAGTCATAAGGCAAAGGGGATGAAAGTGCTTCTTGTGGTCTTTAAAGGACAAAAAAACTTACTATGATGAACCTTTTCTTTATTCAGTCAGATTTAGTAAAGAAAGACAAATAAATGCATTATGTACTATGCATTACAGATTCTCTGTCAGCTGTATAAGACCCATATCTAACTTCTTTCATTAGTTGAGGATTATCACACAGGGTCTATCTATCTATCTATCTATCTATCTATCTATCTATCTATCTATCTATGGGGACATTCCTCAAATTTGCTGTGGGAAAATGTGTGGAAAATAGCTTACAATTGGTGCACTTTGAACTAAAGGCTAATCACAATCATCTTCCCTTTATCAAAAGATAATGACAAGTTAAAGCTGATCCCCTAACTGCAAATGCATAGCTTTGTTTATAACACAGTGCATGCTGGTTGTGGTGAGGCTGGGGTTTTCCCAGTTGTGAGGAACGCCTTACAGACCCTGAAAACGTGACTGTAGCATGGATGCGGACATAAATCAACCGCACGGTGACTATTTCAAATATTGGTTAATGACCCTCTTTCTTTAGAAACAAATGGCACTGTGTACAATGTAGAATGAGAGTCAGGTGTAATTTCATCCATGACGGCAAACGAATAAATAATTGATCACACCAACACTGAAACGTTGTTGGAAATATCCAACTTAGGTTGTCAATATGTTCTGAGCAGCGCAGCTTTGACTTGCATAACGTGTTGCTGAAATGACAAAGCCTGTGTAGATCTGATGTAACCTGTATCTAGTCTACAAGACGAAAAGGCGACAATACTCATTAACGGTATGATTTACCTGCAGACTACGTTTGTCGTCTCTGAAGCATGGAAACCACCGTGCAAGAGCGGAGGGGCGTAAAATATGAAAACACCGGCTGAGAAACGTCTCATTCAGGTCCTCCTCGTAAGCTTGATCGAAACAGATGTGTGAGATACGCTTTAGAAAAAAATGCAAAAATTGTCACTTTTTCGTGCTTAATTTAGATGCTTGTTGAAGTAGAAGCTGAAAACTTCCTACATTTTATTTCAGAAACCGATTTGTTTTTATCAAAAGTTTTGTTGCTGTCGTTGTCGTATTTCTGTTGACGTTATTGCACGCTTCAGCTAAGAATTGATCATTCCGACAGCACGTGAAGGCAGCATTACAACAGCGTTGGCATGGTGTGCTGTAGGTTACAGACAGTGGCAGACATATTTATCATATTAAAAGGCTGCTGGGCATTTTTCTGAAGCTGTTTAAATAATTTTGACATTATTTCTGGTCAATACTGTGGTTTAAATACAGACCAAGACCAAATGTATAAATGACTGTGTAGTAGCCTTCTAATACTAGTGAAAGGACTAAGAATGCAACTAAATTCTTACATGCATGGGATGCAACCACGTCCCAAATATGCTGTTTACGAAAAATTACAATAAAAAACTCAAATTGCAACAGTAATAGACCATAAAATGGTATATGTATGTAATAGAAACCTTTAATTACTGTAAATCAAGAAACAATACGTAGCTTTAGTTTTTACTGCCATAATATACAGAAAAGATTATTTTTCTGTATAATTAGACTGAAATACCATAATCCCCGAGCAAGTAATTACCGTAAAATTGTGCTGAATTGTACCTTTAAATTTATGTGTAGGATTTTAACCATTCAGGAAACTCATAGCTTAATTTCTACAAAAACAAGATTTCAAACATTTCATTTATGTTTTTAAAATAATTTTAATTTCAAGGTAAAACATGTGTCCAACGTTTGACTGGTACTCATAAAGTGTAAAACTGGAGCAATTAGCATATTAACCAGTTCACTGATTGATGGAAATTTAATCAGCAACTTTTTCAATTAATGGTTGTTTTTTTCAGAGAAGAAAATGCAAAACATTGTATTGTTATTTATCTGTGTACAAACTATGTGTCTTAACTGCATGATAAACTGAATATCTTTGGGTTTAGACTGTCATACAAAAATATTTATGCACCTATTGAATGCTCCCAAAATATTTAACTTATTACAGCGTAACATGCTAATTTAAAATGAGACTGAGAGAGATGTACGTACGCGTGACACAGACGGACACTGTCCAATCAGCAGCTTGAGACCGGTAAACCGGGTAAGGTGACCAAGAGGTTAGCACCTTTTCTGCATGCTCTGTGGGATAACTATATTACACTGATGGTACATCATCAGGACTCTGGGTTACTACAGTTTTGCATCAAACTTGCAACAACTAGTTATTTAACGGTATCTATATTAGCAGCAGTGATGACTTGACTCAGCATGTTGTAACATAGTTGATGAAAAGCCACAGGTGTATAAACTCAGGCACCTGGGCATGCAGACTGCTCCTACAAACATTGTGGGTCGTTCTCAGGAGCTCTGTGAATTCCAGTGGAGACATGTTCTCTGGAATGATCAATCACACTTCTCTGTCTGGGAATTTGATGGACTAGTTTGGGTTTGGCAGTTGCCAGGAGAACGGTACCTTTCTGACTGCATTGTGCCAAGTGTAAAGTTTGGTGCTGGGTGGATTATGGTGTGGAGTTGTTTTCAGTTGGGCTCGGCCTCTTAGTTCCACTGAAAGGAACTCTTAATGCTTCGGCATATCAAGACATTTTGGACAACTCCAGCGGAGACTGGCAGCCAGGACTTCTTGTCCAACATCAGTGTCTGACCTCATAAATACGTTCCTGGACTAATGTTCTGGAAAGGGTTCCTAGAAGAGTTGAAGCTGTTACAGCTAGGGGTGGGCCAACATCATATTTACCCTTATGGATTAAGAATGGGATGTCACTCAAGTTCAGATACATGTGAAGGCAGACGACTGAATACTTTTAGCAGTATAGTGTAACTGAGGCCTGTAGAGTCTGAGATGGAGCCCTTTGGGGTTTTTTGCGGTTTCTCTGAGCATTGCACGGTCTGACCTCTGGATTAATTTGCTGGGACATTCACTCCTGGGAAAACTGGCATCTGTTGTGAATGTTTTCCACTTGTGAATAATCTTTCTCACTGTAGAATGATGGACTTCAGGTTGCTTGGAAATGGCTATAAAACACTTTCCATACTGATGGGCAGAAACAATAGCTTCTCTAAAGTCATCGCTGATGTCTTTCCTCCTTAGCACTGTGTTAACACACACCTGAATTCTCTAGACCAACAAACTGCCAATAGTTCTCACTGCAACAGTTTTTTTTTTAAAGGAAATAACTGTAAACAGATTTACAATGCATTTCTTTTCTGTATTAATTTACTGTAAACAAAACAGTTCTAAACTGGGAAATTTACAGTTGACAACAAAGGCTACTTTACTGTAATTTTTACACTGAAGTTCTGGCAACCACAGATGCCAGTATTTTACTGTAAATTCCACTGATTTTTTTTACAGCATGTACAGAGGTAGGCTGTGGTGTTTAAACAATGCTCAACTGGCACTAAGAGTACTAAACCACCTTTCTTCCCCACTCTAATGTTTGGTTTGAAACTCAGCAGTCGTCTTGACCATGTCTGTTTGCCTAAATGCATTGAGTTGCTTCCATGTGATTGACTCAGGAGATATTTGTGTTAACAAGCAGTAGAACATGTGTTCCTAACAAAGTGACCAGTATATATATGGTTTACACATTTGACTAACAAGCAAATCATCTGAAGCGCCACATTTTGACTGATTCTTTTAGTTACTGCATGATTTAAGTTTGATATTGTTCCTCTGCTGGGGGAATCTTTTATATGTGCAACGTTAGGCTGTACCTTACTAACATCACCAGTGAAGAAACGTTACTGCTTGTATTCATTTGGTGATGTAGAAAATGGATATATGTTTTTGTACCTGATTGTAATCAGCTGCTAAGTCTCTTTTACATTGCTGGAACTACCACTAGAACACAGAAAACACAGCAAGAATACCTATTTAATGAAAATTAATTTCACTTTGATCCGCTGACAAATTAAAGCAATTTCCTTACTGGGCTGTGACAGTAATTTTTAAGGTTTAAAATGATCCAGTTTAAAGTTTCAGATCTCTAATATGCAGCTGTCATTTTTTAAATAAACAATAGCACCAAGTTCAACAGTGTTGTATTTTATTGTTATTTTTTTATCTTTATAGATTTTTATCACTATTTTCCTTCTGATAGCATCTCTGGAGTAGGGAGCACTCATGGGGATTATTTTGTGGGGAAGAAGAGTCATGATAAATGGGATCTTGTGATCTTTGGGAGAATTTGCTGGCAGCTGTCTTGAAAGTTTTCCACTTGTAATTAATGTTTCTCACTGTAGGATGATGGACCCCAAACTGTTCAAAAATGGCCTTATAACACGTCCCACATTGATGGGCAGCAACAATTGCTTCTCTAAAATCATTGCTGATATCTTTCCTCCTTAGCACTGTGTTAACACACACCTGAATTCAGAACAACAAACAGTCAAAAATCTTCATTTTAAGGAGGTGGTCAGACTTGCTTACTTACCCTCTTAATTTCTATGGAAAGAGTAAAGCTGTTCATAGTTTTAGTTACATAAATAATGAATGGTTTGAAATGCCATGTGTTGTTCATCCAAGGTTTTATTTGCCCAACTGTAGGAGCTCAAGGTTATACTGTGAAGGACAAACAGCCAGGCTTTCTTTGCATTCGCTGGTTTGACAAAATCAAGAACCCCAGTCAGAGATAAGGGTGGTTATCAACTTTGCAAACTAAGGCTCACAAAAAGGGGTGTTTCACACATCATATGACCCTTCCTCACAGAATGATCCTGAGTGCTCCCTGAAATGTTATCAGATGGTGTTGAGAAAATACTGATTAAAAATCTATAACGAAAATAAAAACATAACTGTAAAATTATGTATTATTGCATGGTTTTTACCTTACAATAAATATAAAGCGCCTTGATGCTTTAATTTATTTAAAAAGGGACCATGTACAATATTAACACAAATGTTACCATTTGATGCATTGTACCAGAGTTAGCTTAAAGCTAATTTGCATCTGCAGTTCCATGGCAGGTTACATACAAAGAATCTCAAAAGAAGAATATCCAAAAAAAAAGAAAAAAAAAAAGAAATACAAAACTATTTTTTAAAATATAACTGATAGAAAGCTGTTTTGACACAGAAGGAAATCACAGCTAGAAGAGGAGCCTGGTGTAAACACAGGTTAAAGGTCATATGTTGTAACTTGTTCTGAGAAACCACCTATCCACATGGTGAGCTCGTTCATGAAGGTTTACCCAAAATGCTCTTTTTAAAGTTTTCTCCAGTGAATTACCAGAAAATGGATGTAAAATTCGGAGTACGAATGCTCCCTTACTGTTAAAATATTAAATTCATGCAGTTTTGCCTCTCAGACTGTGATATATCCTACCATGGTGTTGCTCAAAGTTGGGTGCAGAGAAAAATCTAGACATAAATGTGATTTCTGCCTTTAGATTAGGACACTTGGCGTGGATTAAAACTGATTTGGTGGCAGTTTATAACAAATATCAGATCTCTATTTTATCCCTGGGGTAAAACCTTTGATGCTAAAATGCTAAAACCTTTGACAAGAGCACTTGTCATTGTGTGAACCATATGAAGGATCCAGATGGTGCTACTGAATCAGGTGCAGACTGAAGCACTAACTTGGAACAAACTCATTCCACTGCTGTGCTCTGGTGGTCTGCTGCAGCCTCAGAAGAGGACTGATCGGATGGAGCGTCCGGGTCCTGTGAGCCCCTAAACCAATGTCATAAATACTACTGTATTTATCTTAGACTGTAATTTCCTCTCACTACAGCCTCTTTAGTGAGAGTAGGAAGAACAATTTATCCTGAAGACAGGAAGCCCTGTTCTATACTGGTGCCTCATGTGGTGGGCTTAACTCCGAGATGATGTAGCTGATTTCTGAAATTTGACAGTAGCACCTGTTTTAACAGAGATGTTTTTTCATGCATTTTCTTCTTTTGTGGGGAGACGTTTCTCTTGGGACTTATTTCATCATTAACCTTGAATCTCTTTATTTCTAAGCCATGCTTTATGTGGGAACTGGTGGCTGCTTGGTTAATGTCCATTGGCTCCTCCGTGGGCACCTCGATGGATGATGGGCCAATGTCCATTGGCTCATTGGTGGGTTCTTCTTCTGATGCTCTGAAGACGCAAGCAACTTCAGGCGTGCTCGGTGTCACCGGTGATTCATCTCTATGTATTTTTCTTCTTTTACTTTGTGGTGGGCTCAACTCCAGGGTGCTGTTGCTTGTCTCTGAAATTTGACTGTAGCACCTTTTTAACAAAGATCTAGTGTCACAGGTGCGCCTTTTCTTCGTATCTGCGGAGAGGCATGTCTCAGGGCTTATTTCATCATTAATCTCAAATCTTTTCAAGCCACGCTTGATAAGGAAAATGGTGGGTTCTTGGTTGATGACCATTGGCTCCTTGGTAAGTGCTTGTTGGTCAATGAGTTTTTGTTAAATGACGGCAATTTAGATATTGAAATTATAAGCTAGGCCCCGGATAAGCACAGGAGAACGGATGGATGGATGGAAATTATGAGCTCTGAATTTTGTTGTGCATTCACGAACAAAGGACAGTGAAATGATGCTCTGCTTTGGAGTGTTGGCTTAGTTATAGAAGTCCTTTTATCTGTATAATTTCAGAATTCCTTTGTTACATCATTGAATGATGATGTAACAAATGAATTCTGTTACCCCTGAAATTACAAATATACATATTCATATTCAGTTTTCCCTCAGTTTCTAACTTAGGAATGTTTATCTCAAGACAGAGCAGAGGGTAAAAGTGGAAGTGATATAAGTTAACTACCCATTGGTAGTATTGCTACTACCTATAACTACCAATAACATACAGTAGTATGTTATTGGCAGTTGGTATGCGACCATATTATGTACCAAGAGAATTCAGTCATGTACAACAGCTGAAGTTCTCCATGAAGCTGTTGCTAGGATACAGACTAAACATCCAGAGGCCCTCTTCCTAATTTCAGGAGACCTCAGTCATGTTTCTCTCTGAAATACATAGAAAGTCCAAATTTGATTCAGACAACAGATGAATTAACTGATCACTCTTCGCAGGAATACTTCTGATCTTTAGATGTCCTCCAAATAGTCTCCTTAGCTTTGAGTCCCAGAGGACCTTGGCATGATTGACGGTTTGAAAAATTGATCCGACTGTTATTGTAATTTGGCGCTATTGTATATGAATAAAACTGAATTGCACTGAAAATGCAACACTGTTGTTTCTTTTTGTTTCTAAAATGCCAGCTTCACATTAACGGTTTGAAACGTTCAGACACATTTAAAGTTTAAAGGTCACTGCCGCAGCCTAATAAGAGAATCGCTTTATTAGGCTGGAAATAGCGTTAGTTTGTTGGCAGATCAAAGGGAAATCAATTGTATTGATTGCAAATGTATTCTTAGTGTGCTTTCTGTCTTCAAGTAGTGTTTTCAGCATATAAATACAAAATATGAAGAAAGAAAAGTCATAACATGGGTAATACAAATATTATAGCTTACTTGGTTGCATTTATTTAGTTAGTTATTGGTTAACGGATTGATTTAATCAGGCTATTTGTTTTGCATACTGAGCTCGCCTGTGGAGTGATTTCACCCCCAACACGGGGTACGTGCGCGTTCACGGCGCAGACTGCTTCCTGCTTCCGTAGTGCTGCCGCCAGAAGACTTATAGAAAATGGCGAGCCTGTGTAAAAGGCAGCAATCCACATATGGCTTTCGGGAGGAACTTGACTCTTGGCGACATAAACTCATTCAATGTGTAGGTAAGGATAATGCTTGTTGCACGGCGCACAATTGCACGGCTTGAATTTCACTTCTGTTTGACCTTTATCGGTGTAAATAACCATCTATTACCGCACTCACTCGGGGCTTCTCTCAGCGACTTTTTGTCCTCAACTGTTTCCTTCACACGGCAGCCAGCAGGAGTAGTTAGTTAAATGTCGCAGTTTGTGACAGTAGTGCATCACGTGTGGGGTCTAATTGCTGTTTTTATCGTCCATAATGCGTCAACTTTAGACTTTAGGTATGTACTGGCGTTACGTTAGTTTGTTTAAAGGGCATACTGCTCTTCTTAAAGGGAGTGTCACTGTGTGTCGGCCAAAAGCACTCGTTTTCTAAAATACGCCTTCTCGTTGTTGATGATACTGTATGTTGGATGGGGGGAGGGCGACATTGTATCCTTGAGGTGATGTTTTCAGTTAACATTTAGCCTATTTGTTTCTCAAATTGCCACGCGTGGACGTGCATTACTGAATGGAGGAAGTGGCGGAGACCCCACTGCAGAAACTGTTTCCCTTTTCGACGATATACCGATGAACTTCTCTAACGTCTAACATTAGATAGCCTGCTAAGACAGGTAATTAGAAAAGCAGTTGTTGACTTTAGGTTTACCCCCAATTGTGTCGTGTGAATCAGCGTGGGGTGGAGAGTGTTAATTTTCGTATTGTAGCGATCATGGTAAACATTATATCCCTTTAAGATAAACATGTAAGCGTAACGTCTTAATTCAGTTTGGATTTAAGACAACAACGACTCCGTTTAAGTATATAAACTTTGCACCTTATTTCAACTATATATCATGTTTATCCTTACTGGTGTGTGTGCGCAGTAAATGTGTTACTTATGACTAATATCCTGCAACCAAACATGCTCTTGTGTGTTAAAAGAAACTATAAAATAAATAAAAAATCTAGTCTTAACTCCTCCTGGGCGCCAAGATCACATAGCAGGTTATTTGATTCTGGTCCATGTCATGTAACTTTAAAGGAGAAGGGCACTGAAAGAGCACATATTTTGCCAAGATGAATAGGCATTCCCTATTTAACACTTTAAATCTCACCATGAAGTTTCATGACATTACACTATTTTTTTGTCATTGTGCTGACAGACAAATGCCATAGGGATAAAAGCTACATTTGTCATAAAAGAATAGCCTGTTAGAAAAGATGCAAACTTGAAAAGCAGCATAAGGCTTGTGCATAGAGCTGTGCAAATAAATCCAGACTAGATAAACCAAACTAAATACTTCAGTTTCTTTCTGGTAGGGGTTAACTGTGGTGTCAGTTTCTAAAGTCCTCTGTGGGCAGTATGAAGTTCCCTGTTCCCCTTTTTCTACTTCACCATCTAATTATTGTTTTCTGCACATAATGATAGGTGGGGGGGGGGGGGTTTTCCTTTTGATGTTTTACATTTT
>VUQK01014035.1:6091-17152 GCA_015106715.1 Bujurquina vittata
CCCCCCACACAACCAACTGAAAAAAAAAAAAAAAAAAAAAAAAAAAAAAAATCCCAAAAAAAAAAAAAAAAAAAAACGAAGACAGGAAAAAAAACGTCGACGCCGTTGCCTCTGTAGGAGACGCAGCTTCATGCAGACTTCCGGCGGTAGGGACGACGGCGCTCTCAGACACACTGAAAAAAACACTTAATTAACAACCGACTAATAACTCCTGTGTTAATTACCGGTGAATTCGACTCCCCGTCAACCCCCCCGGAGCTTCCTCGGGTCGGGACAGTTGGAAAACTTTGTCCAAATCCGCCCCTCAAACCCCTCAGATATGCCTTTTTTTTCTTCGTTTTTTTTCCTTTTTTTCCCTCCAGCTCTTCTCCGAGGAGTCAAGGCGGGCTGCGTTAAACGGCTTCCGCCCGTGCCTTTCAAAGTAAAACCAGAGAGCGACGCTAGTTGACTAAAGCTAAAGTGGGCATAGAATCATTTAATTAGCTGAAATACATTTTTATTTTTAATAAGAAAAAAAAATACAGAAACGACATTAGGTACTCAGAAAGCCAGCTAAAATATTTAACATGTAAGAAAAAATTTCATTTTCTTTTTTTTTGCATTTTCCCTTTCCTCAGATTTGTTATCACAACCACCACGATGAGGTTCCGGTGTCGATGACTTTGAGTCAAATTCACTTTGAAAACTAAATGAAAGTTAGCTGAGCTGAAAATAAAATTTATAATAAAAACTGATTAGAAAAACTAGAACTCTTGACTGCACAAGTGGAATAAAATAAAATAAACCAAACAAATATTTACAAAATGATTAAGATATTTTCCAATATTCTTCTGAGAATTTTGAATTATGAGCATTTTATGCGCGTTTTACTTTTTGATACAACCCTTTGTTGAACTTCCGGTTCTGGTTTGTTATTTTCTGGCTAACTTGCCAACCTGCCCGCGTCCATGCGGTATCTTCCGGTGTATTAATTATCCAGCCCGTCGTATCACTTTCTGCGTGTATTTCAGTGCTTTGCTTCTCTCGTTTAGCGTTACTCAGCTATCTAATGTGGGCATGTGAGGCTATTAAAAAGTAATGGCTGCTAATATCCACCTCACTATAATTATTACTGCCCATTTAGCTCAGGCTGCGTCCATCACATAAAACGGACCTGAGCTACTTCTGTCAGCACACATTAAGCCAAGAGCTGTGGCGATGGTTGCTAGTTTAATTCCTGGAAAAGCACCGCGAGCATTTTACTGAAAGATCAATGACAATAAAATGATGAACACGTTTATTAGGATCCCATCATGCATGTGGAAGTTGTTTATTAGAGACAATATAAGAGCTCACAGCTGAAAAAAATAAAAACTGGAAGAAACCATCTAAAATCAGACAGGTAAACAGGTGAGACACGGCAGGAGATTTATAAGATATAATTCTGCTTTCAGAAACAGGAAAGATATTAAGTTGTTACCATTTTGCATTTTAATGACAAGCACAGAAGAGCAGAACATTTTCCTGAAATACATGAAAAAAAACGCACATGAAAAAAAACGCGAACAAAATAACACAACAGGGTCTGGAACAACAACACGTCTGTAATGAGTTAGTCGAGCTGTTAGTGATGATACTGTATCAAATATAAACTGTATAAATATATACACACGTATCCATATGCAGTGCTGATTCAGTACTGAAAGCACAAAGATTACACTAATATTTCTATCACTGGGTAATCTACTTTGGTAACACCTACTGTGTCCTGACTCGAGCCATATGAATCTGCAGTATTACAGTATAATAGTGGCAGGTACTGATGCATGCATAATAACAGTTCTTAAAGAAATCAAAGGTACCTTCAGAAACTGCATCCAGCACACTGCTGGATGCAGTAAAATTCATCCCTGTGTCTATACTGCCCAGCCCCGGAGGGTATGGTGAGGTAGGGGTGACGGTGTGATTGGGTAATGATATAAGGCAAGTTAGGGTACATTACAGGTACTACACAGTATTACAGTATTAAAGCACAAACTACAGCAAGAATAACATAAAGAAGTGAACAATAACCATCCTGGTCCCTGAAGTGTGAGCTGCCATCAGTCTGAATATTGATGGCAGCCACAGCTCGTCACTAAAGCATAACACACTCACACACAGTTTAAATACACAGGAATATTCCCATTGCTACAATAACAAGCAAAGCTGTACTTCATACCACACAAAATTTAGTTTGATGAGCTACACCTCAATGGGAGCTGCTACATAACTGGCTATGATCACACTGGGAACCACTTTACTTAAATTATGCATATCATGTATTATTGGACTGCAGAACGGCAAAGACTTCCGGCAGCTTCAGCTCCGAGTCGGGAAAAAACAGAATCCCTGTTTTATTTTTCCATCCTGACTCAACGGCTCAGAGCTGTCGGGTCAGGATGGAGAAAAAGAGAATTTAGCTGCTGTGGTCACTTTATGGTCTGCAAATCTTAATCTTCCTCAGTCACAGTTCTCTTATAACCGCACCAGGTCTTCTTCTGTGGTGGTTTGTACCCGAGCAGCCAGTGAACTCGTTACACTCGGGTGGGCGTCAGCAAACTGACTTTAACAAAGTGAGCGTTCAAAGGTTTTTCATTCTGAGATGATTTAAATAAAGGGCCCCCAGTCGATGATTATATTAAACAGAAAACAACGAGACATTTAAAAATCTGATACATGCCAACTCAGCAGATTTACACATCAGAAGTATTCACACTAAATAAACACTCAGAGACGCACTCAGAAATACACTCAGAGGCACACACAGAGACACACACAGAGACACACTGATGCTGAAACTGCACATCAGTGGATCCACTACATGATATTTAATGTTAGCAGGATCAGGGATCAACGCTTGGGTCTTTCTATCACACACTCAGGCTAAGAAGCACTTCAGGTTTGGCAGCAAGGCAGCGCGCACACACACACACACACACACACACACACACACAGTGTGTAACAAAGATGATAGGAAGTTTTATAAACTGTAAAGAAAGTGATGAGTCATATCAGCTGATTGTATCGCTGCATTTTAAAGTCATCACAGAAAAAAAGCAACACAATTATCGTGTGAGCCTGAACTGGATAAGAAGAAGGAGATGGATGGATGATGGATGATGGATGGAGTGGTGAGCAGAAGAACAAATAACCTGAACATCTGTAACTGCAGACAAACTAAGCTCTCAGCAGAAACAGGTGAAGCAGCTGAAACAGGTGAAGCAGCCACAGAAAAGAAGCTGAGACTCATGCAGGGAATCCAGCGAGCTGCTGAGACACCGGGGGGGTCACCGGTTTGGCTGACGCTCCTCAGCCCGTACGAGAGGTCACCTACAGAGCACAAAGGTCAGCATTTACAGCTAAAAGTATCATTTATTATAATGAATACATCAATGGTGATGTATGGCTGACCCGCAGCAGCTGTGAGCTGTGCAGTCAGTGCAGCCGTGCATGGATGAAGGTCTGGATGGGTCTGAATGTGGTACCTGGGAGATGCTGACTCCAGTCAGTTTCTCCACCGCCTCCGGGAGGTGGGTCATGATGTCCAGCACCTCTCCTGACAGTTTGGCCGCGCCCACCTCTCCGCCTCCACTCGACACCATGGTAACTTTTTTGGCTTCACACAGAGGCCTGCTGATCTCTTCTGCCATCTGGTGGAAGACGGATGTTAATGCAGACACCATTCATAACTCAAAGTCCAAACAAATACACATACACACTTCATATCAGTGGACTTTAGGGATGGGTGTGTGACCACAACACAAACTGTGCACGTCCATCAGTGATGCTGAAAACAATACGGTTGTTATCAACTACACACGATGTTCTCTCACCAGAGGCAGCTTCTCCAGCAGCATGTCCACCATGGCCCCCTCCTTGTACTCCTTGAAGGCCTCTGCCTTCTTCGCCATCTGCTCAGCCTCAGCACGCCCTTTGGCCTCCACTGCAAATGCCTCAGCCTCACCTTTAACCTGAAGGAAAAAAAGAGGACAGAAACTCACCACCTGTTCATATTCCACAAATTAAAGTCTAAACAGTAAAGTCAGCAGGGTTCTAGCCAGAACACATTTCAGTGCGTGTGGCTGCGGGTGGGAGGGGGACAGCATTAGCTTGCTAATGTTTGTTGCTAAGATAATAAGTGGATTTGCTCCGTCTTTGAGATATTTGACTGGTGTCTCATCAGTCATTGCTCGGAGTGGGCTCATCTCCTGCTGTGACCTCTGCTCCTTCCACACATTCAGGACATGTTGGCAGTGTCAGCCACGCTGCACAGTAATACTGTAATATTGTAATACTGTAATACTCGTGGACACTCTGAATCAAATCAATCTTATTTATACAGCGCCAATTCACAACAGTCGCCTCAAGCCGCTTTGTACTGTAGGTAAAGACCCTACAATACCTCAGAGAAAACCCAACAGTCAAAAACGACCCCCTGTGAGCAGCACTTGGCCTTTTAACAGGAAGAAACCTCCAGCAGAACCAGCTTCAGCTCAATAATGGGACAGCGTTCCATCTCCTCATCTTTAAATCTGGAGTTCAGAGGTCAAAGTTTAATGTTGCCCAAGTCTGACAGATTTTTGGATACATTTATACCCAAATATTACACTGAATCCATTTTAGATGATATTTCTGGATAATATCTCTGACAGGTGTATATTTAGGAGAAAGGACTCGTGTATTTGACACATTAGGTTGATAATCAGATATAGAGCCATGCTGGGACTGCAAAGGTCCATCAAGATGTTTTAGACCTGCGACTCACCCTGATGGACTCGGCTTCAGCCTCGGCCTCCATGATCAGCTTCAGCCTGCAGAGAAACGTGGTTAAAGGTTCATCTTATTTGCCACAAAGACATCTTCTCTTATCTAAGTATCATTATTAAGAAGTTTAAATACTGTAAATATATAATAATGTAAAAAGAAGGCTCTAAGTGGACAGATGAAAATGTGCCAAACTGAACACATTTCTTCTTGATGCAGACCTGATGATGATGATGATGCTGTTTAGAGTCAGGATGAAGCTGTAACTCACCGCTGAGCCTCGGCCAGCCTCTCCAGGCGGTACCGCTCAGCCTCTGCAGGCTTCTTCACCTTGGCCTCCAGCTCCTTCTCCTTGCGGGTGATCTCCTGCTCCTGCAGCATGATCTGCTGCGCCCGCTCCACCACCTGCACCTGCATCTTCTCACTCTCGATAGACTGCTTCGTCTTCGCTACCTGGCAAAGGAAAACACATCACACATGTATGTGTTAGAACTACATAAATACTGTGCATGCTAAATATACACAGCCTGTGCACACATGCGCACCTGCAGCTGGTAGGCCATCTCTGATTCAGCCCTCTTAGTGTTGACTTCAATGTCATAGGCCGCCTTCTTCAGCTCGTAGTCCCTCTGGGCCTTTGCCATGTCGATCTCATTCTTGTACTGAGCTGATATCTTCTCCTGCATGGCGTGGGCTTCCTGCAGAGAGCCAGAGAGGAACGGGTGGAGACCATCAGGATCAATAGGAGCAGCAATAATCAAGATGGAGAAGCTAAAAATACAGTTCAGAGAAATAAGACTGAGGAAAGGATCCACAGTGAAGTCCTCTATAAACAGCTTCTAGGTGATTTTTAGGCTCTGTTTCTTCACAGAAAGAAAGCATCAACAAACCTAAATGACCTGCTGCAAAGAGAGCAACTGAGCTTTACAGCAATGCAACCAGAGCAACACGACAATCTCACCCTGATCACAGCGTCTCTCTTGTTTTCAGCCTCTCCAATGCGAGCGTCTTTCTGCACCTGGGCTGTTCTGCCTTTCCCCAGAGAGTGCAGATAATCCTGCGAGCCAGAGAGCAGATCTGACGTGCATTCATTCACTGGTTCGATTTTAACATCCAGGAATTCTACAAAACTACAATCAGAGCTTTAAACATGCTTTTTAATGCAGGTGTGACACAGGAAAGGAGTACCTGGTCATCGTGAACATCTTTGAGGGTGTAGCTGACCACGCTGATGCCCATGTTGACCAGGTCAGAGGACGCCACCTTGAAAACCTGCTCTGAGAACTTCTTACGGTCCTTGTAGATCTCCTGTGAGAGGAACGTGTGTGCTGTGATGCTCAGAGATGCTCTGAGATGGAGAAGCTTCTCCTCATGGAGATCCTCTGAGAACGCTCACAGGTTACTGAGCTTTAGCCCAACAACAGCTGTTACATCGTAGTAGCAAATGGATTTGCTCGCGTACATGAACACAAACGGTCACGTTTTACATTTTAAAAGAAGAAAATATTGATTTTATGGACAAATCAGTCTCACAGCTGTGGTCAGACGTTTACAGAGTCATCAGAAACATGAATAATTTTGTTCAGCTTATGTCTTTAATTTCTCTAAAAAACAGGAATTTATTTTGGACTTTCTCTGATCCTCACAGGGTCGCATATAAACATGCACTCATTTAAATCTCTTTGTAAGTGTTGAAGGTTCTACAATATCATTTTAGCTTGAAAAGTCTGAGGATTATTAGCTTCTCGTCAGTGATCATGATGGTCTACAGCTTGTGTTTCTGACCGGCAGCAGAAAGTGAAGCTCTAAGGACGAGTCATGCAGATGTGTCACCACTTTGCCAAAGTCTGAAAGAACCAAACTGTCCTCATCAGATGAGAGAAACTGGTGAGGATGTTCAGGAACCACCGAGGCCTCAGCCTGCCATGAACTGCTGGAGCGGCAGCATCTCCGTCCACAGTGAAGAACGTTTTGTATCTCCATGGACTGAGAAAGAAGCCTCTGCTCCAAAATCAACACCTTCAAGCTCCACTGAACTTTTCCGCTGCCCACACGGACGAGCCGAATATCTTCTGGAGTAAAGATGAGGCTCTCAAACCTAAGAACACCGACCCGAGAGCCTGGCTGTGGAACCATCACGCTCTGGTGGTGTTGTGCTGCCAGTGGTGCTGGTATATTACAGAGTGGATGGAGTAATGAAGGCGGAGGACTGCCTCTGAACCCTGGATATAATCGGATGATCCAGCAGAACAATGATCCCAAAGCAGGCCAACATTAAACTTCAGGAACGGCCTTCCCAAAGCGCCGACCCAACCGTATTAAAAATCCTGGATTAAGAGCTGGGATGTGCCAGGAATCCAGTTCAAATGAACCAATTCTGCCAGAATTATCCAGGAGACTGTTGATGGCTGCAAAGAGTCCGGCTGAGGTGCATTTAACCAAATATTAGTGGGGGTGTATGTACATATTTGACCCTGTGTGGGTCAGACGTGTTCCACCCTGGAACAAGAAATGACCAAAATTCATCCGCGAACTTGTGACCACAGCTGGATGAGAGCAGAAGGAACGTTTGTTCGGGGAAAAGTGGAAAATGCGTCTCCATAAGCAGGATGAGTAGATTAGAGGTGCTGAGACGCTTCCTAACAGGAAACTTTAAAGCAGGAAAACATTTTTACAGTCACTCTTCTTTATCTGTCCAATCAGAACACTGATGACCATAATGGGCTTTTAGCACAACATCCTGCGTCATAAAGAAGAGCAGCTTTCATTGGACTCCTTACCTCAACAGTCAGGTGGGCGATGATGGCTCGCTGATGTCCTTCCAGTGTCTCCAAGGCGATCTGAGCAATTTCAGGCTCCGACTTTCCCATGAACATCTGGCAGGCTGCGGCCAGCATCTGTTTATTCTGACCCTGGATCTTCATCTGCAGGAAACAGCTGCTCGTTCATCATTAAGACTCAGACAGGAATGCTGAGTTCATCCCACACACGCACTGACAAACAGGCGGGTTAGCTAAAGCTAATGCTAACGTGCTACATCAGCTGCTGTAATCAAACAGCTGCAGCACAGACAGCCCACATTTGGTTTTGCTGCTCTGATTGTTTCATTTTACACATGTAAACAAATATAATAAAGGAACAACAAAATAAACTGAAACAAGAGGACTAACTCGATGCTCCACGCTAAACATCTCAGCTGCTGAATGTCTGAACCTTTGAGCCACACAGAGGGATTCAACCCGCTGCCTCTGAGAGAGACCTGAACACTGACCTGGGCGATCCCCGTGACCGAGATGGGCACTCCGTGGCGCGTGTAGACTTTATCGCTCTTCACATTCAGAGTCAGAGTGTTCAGGGAGATCCTGGAAGGATACATAACGGGAAAGATGATTATTGATCCATTAATGTCCACATTAAGGAACATTTCCTCTTTGCTTCTGTTACACTGAGCTGCAAACACAGACTGAAGGAACATGGCAGCGAACAATGAAAGTCAAATACAAGCAAAACTTCACTGAACACAGGAGGAGGCGGCCGGTTAGGGCCAGACCCAAACATGATGATCTTAAAGTAAAGCTAGTTTTTATTTTGAATGTCTTTGCCGCTGTTTTCCTTCTCATCATGTTATTTGCCAACATCAGGAGGTAAACTGATGAAGATGAGGGTACCCTCTGGGTTTTCCTACCTCTGTATCTGCTGAATGCACGGGACGACGAAGACTCGGCCTCCGGCGATCATCAGAGGAGGAGAGCGACAGAACCCTGGAACACACCAGAGCCCACCTCAGCATCGTTACTTAATAAAAACTAATTATGAGGCTAGTTCTACAGATCCCCTGTACTAACCAGCCATCAAATCCTGCTTTAGTTCCATAAATCCTATTTTACATCCTTAATTTACTCATTTGTGACAGCTGTGAGATCTTCTCCCCAACAGGTGCTAATTAGTGAGCCAGCAGCTTACCTGACACCACCATCGCCTCGTTGGGTCCGCAGGTGTAGAACATGTTGGGTCCTCCTTCACACTGAAATCCAGCAAAGAAGAATTAATAAAAACACTTTTCTGCAAACACACACGGTCAGAGCAGCGAGCAGTCTATTCTATCTATTAAATATGATAAAAACACCATAGATATTCATATTTCTTTCCATAAATCCCGATGACCGGATGCTCCCAGCAG
Source organism: Bujurquina vittata (assembly GCA_015106715.1). NCBI lineage: Eukaryota > Metazoa > Chordata > Actinopteri > Cichliformes > Cichlidae > Bujurquina > Bujurquina vittata. Next base: position 15,057 of record VUQK01014035.1, read on the forward strand.
TGAGGAAGAGGAGGGGGTGATGGTGGCCGGAGAGCAGGAAAATCTAATTACCGCAAACACTGCGCAGGAAAAAGCCCCGGAAAACCCGCAAAAACACAAAAACCCGCAGCGCACAAAGCGTTACACAAGCTGAAGACTCGAACATCTACACATCGTCTATAAATCATCTACAAACCATAAAGCGGCGCAGGTTGTGTGTCCGTCATCTTTCAGCCACATCTGTGTTTACAGGCGGAGAAAATACGACGACACACACTTACCCGTTAGAATATCAACGACGCGCTTTGTGCGGAGCACCGCAATAAACAGCCAATAATTAGCAGTTCGGGTTAATTAAACGATCCCAGGTGATGTTTTTGTGTGTCTGGTGATGCGGTCCGCGGATGGTCACAGTGCTGCTCACTGCCTCCAAACAGCGCACGCCCATTGAGCAAACTGTGTGCGTCCGCCATCTAGTGGCGAGGAAACGCCACTGGATTCTTCACTTCAGTGACTCAAATGTTTTATTAGTTTTGACGTTTAGGTCATGGAGCTCACTTCCTCTTGTAGATGATACAAAACTTTCAGAAAAATGAGCTGCCAAACAAATTTAATTTAAGAGAAGCAGAGTGCGAGTCTGTGCGTGAGTCCTTATTAAGCACATCACCTCTGGACAAATATATCACTGTATGAGGGTTTGAACAGGCCTGGTCATCAAAGGTTATCAAAGGTTCGCTGGTTCCTAAACTTCTTTCTCATATTTAGACATAAAGAACAGTTCTAAGAGCTTGTGGAGAACACTGTAAATTACAACACTCCTTCACTGCCAGCCTTACAGTGCGGATGATGCTGGTTAATGTGAGCATCATATTGTTGTCTCCTTTGTGTGTCTCTCTCCTCCTCTCATTCGTCCTCCTTGCTACACACAAAGTACTTCATTATTCTAATAATTGTATCATAATCATGTTCAGTCAGAGCTGAGCTGTGTGACATGCTGGAAGCAGCCATCACTTTAAATTAGATGGAAATATTAATAAAAATGTATAATTGTCTTGCTTTAGCAGTTTTAAAAGTGATACTTGTGTGAGAAAGTGTGTGCATGGCTGTGATATCAGTTTAGGCTGAAGACAGTTTTGAGCTTTTGAGTCTCGAGTATTTGTTCTCTTAAAAGAAGAATTTGTCTCAGATATGAACTCAAGTGTAGCTTGAATATATATTGAGGACATCCTCAATATAATCAGGCAGTTATGATAATGTGATATCATTTGCATCTCCTGGCAGGCAGAAATCCGTTTTTAAGGTCGGTGATTTCTGGTGTTTTAGTTCTTGAAATAAATCGAAGGGTGTCGCAGCCTGATGAGAAAAAAATGCATTTATTTTTCTGTAAAATACCATCTAGTTTGATCTTTTTGGGCTTTTCCTGTCAAACAGTGGAGGCGTCTGAAGGAAGATTCCCAAACATGGATTACGCCTCAGTTAGAAAAACTGACTGAAGCTCTGAGCTGAAAAATGCTTTTAGTCTAAGATCAGGCTCCATCCATGTTTTAGTCTAAGATCAGGCTCCGTCCATGTTTTAGTCTAAGATCAGGCTCCGTCCATGTTTTAGTCTAAGCTCAGGCTCAGTCCATGTTTTAGTCTAAGATCAGGCTCCGTCCATGTTTTAGTCTAAGATCAGGCTCCGTCCATGTTTTAGTCTAAGATCAGGCTCCGTCCATGTTTTAGTCTAAGCTCAGGCTCAGTCCACGTTTTAGTCTAAGATCAGGCTCAGTCCATGTTTTAGTCTAAGATCAGGCTCCGTCCATGTTTTAGTCTAAGATCAGACTCCGTCCATGTTTTAGTCTAAGATCAGGCTCAGTCCATGTTTTAGTCTAAGCTCAGGCTCAATCCATGTTTTAGTCTAAGATCAGGCTCCGTCTATGTTTTAGTCTAAGCTCAGGCTCAGTCCATGTTTTAGTCTTAGATCAGGCTCCGTCCATGTTTTAGTCTAAGATCAGGCTCCGTCCATGTTTTAGTCTAAGATCAGGCTCAGTCCACATTTTAGTCTAAGATCAGGCTCCGTCCATGTTTTAGTCTAAGATCAGGCTCAGTCCACATTTTAGTCTAAGATCAGGCTCCGT
>VUQK01014038.1:3983-15638 GCA_015106715.1 Bujurquina vittata
GGCATATAACTTCATGCCCATTCATTGAGATCATTTGCTGTGAAAATCAGTCAGTGTATCTTGAGACCTTAATGATTTCAGGTAATGGGCCTGTAAAAATCCGTTTTCATCTATTTTCAGGGGACGAGGCCACCCTGTTCAATCCCGAAGGCAGCATTTCAGCTGAGAAGTAAGAACAGGAGTGTTGTGGTTGTGTTTTTTTGGACATTTAAAGGGTTTTGCACCATGAATTCAGTGCAGCTGTCAGTGCAGAGTTTTATTATAATGTCCTGAATTGTGGTGTGTGCGCTATCTTGTGCCAGCACACAGTGCACTGAAAATGCAGCTCGACTTTTTGCCCATACCAGAACAATCTTTAAATTTTCCTCAGTCATCTTAAATCACACAGCTTGGCAAACTTTACCAACATTTCAGTTTGATCATTTCAGATGTTCTTCATCAGCACATGCAACTGTTGTGCTTTTGAAAATACTCCCATTTACATTTTTCTGATCAGCTCAGTTACTTTCTGTCTTTGCTTAAAATCATAACTTTTAAATTGGAGACAGTGTCACTGACAAAAAAGCAGAAGGCCAAACTAGAAGTGACAGAATCGAGAATTTTGTTGGGTGTGACCAGAATAGAAAAGATTAGAAATGAGGGACAGCTCAGTTTTGGAGACAGAAAGGAGAGGATGAGATGGTTTGGACATTTGCAGGGGAGAAATAGTGGATGTATTTGCCAAAGGACATTGAAGAGGGAGCTGTCAGGCAGGAGGAAAAGACCACAGAGAAGGAGGACATGCAGAGGTTTGGTGTGACAGAAGAAAATGGAAAGGACTGAAGGGACTCCTAACGGAAGCGGCTGAAAGAAGTAGTTTGAAGCTCATGATATTGATCCAAAAAAAATCCCAAATATACTGATGTTGAGGTGAAATTGTTCTTTTACAATCAGCAGCTGTTGCCAGGCTCCAGAGTAAACAGTTAAACTTGAAAAGAAAAGAAAAGTTTGATAGCTTTAAGCAATATTCATATTTTCTGATTGATACCACTGTTATCTCTGAGTGTAATACAGGAGAGCTGAAGGGCACTTATCAGCTTCACACAAAGACTGAAAACTTTATTTGGTAGAAATATGTTTTGTAATTGAGGAGCCAAACCTCACTTTAGTTTATTAGAATCATAACTGTTTGGTGCTTTCAGTGAAAATGCACATACGAGCTGGAATAGATGGAACTAAAAAAGCTGAATGCCTGAATCCACAGGCGACTCTGATATATGTGTTATTTTCTTTCATGGTATTTAGAGCTCCAAATCCCCCTTTCCCTTCATTGTAACTCATTTTTTAATCTGCCAGTTCCTTTTGTATTAAAACCAGCTGTGACCAGCTGTGAACACACACACACACAAAGGCAAGCGCATACCGCAAGCTACTGATGCACTAAAATTAACCGTTTGGTGTCTGGGTTGGGGTTTTAACAACTTTTAAACTGCATCACATCATTTTTATGCCACAGAATTTTGTGCACCTTCATCCTTTATATACGCTAGTCGGCCACTTTATTAGGTATACCTTGCTAGTTCTGGGTTGGACTGATGATGTGACTCTTCTACTACATGCTTTTATAACCATTTTCTTAAAGAAAGTGCATTTACATATAAACCAGACACTTCATTAGGTCCACCTTGCTGATAGTGGCTCGGACCCCTTTTGCCTTCAGGCTTGCATTAATTATTTATGGCATAGATTCAACAAGGTGCTGGAAACATTCCTCAAAGATTTTGGTCCATATTGACTTAATAGCATCGCTGCTACCGATTTGTCACAGCTAATAAATATGCAGCTTAGCACTGAGATCTGGTGACTATGGAGGCCATGTGAGTAGCAGGAGCTCACTATCATGTTCAAGAAACCAGTTTGAGATGATTTAAGGTTCATGACATGGTGCATTATCCTCCTGGAAGAAGCCATCAGAAGATGGGTACGCTGTGGTCATAGAAGGACATAGTCAGCAAAAATACTCAGGTACAGTACGCAGTGGCGTTTAAACAAGGGGCCCAAAGTGTGCCAAGAAAGTATCCCCCACATCATCACTTTTCTTCTTCATTCTGATGCTCAGTTTGAACTTCAACAGGTTAGCTTGTCCATATCTCCATGCCTAAATACGCTGAATTTCTGATGTGTTTGACTGATTAGGTACTGTGTTAATGAACAGTTTAAAGGGTCCGCCTAATAAAATGACCATTCATTGTAGCCTATTTACAAAGTCATCTCATTATAATAAAACCTGCTCACAGACTAACGGAAAAACTCCTGGGAGTTAAATTCCAGGAATATTTCCATTAAATGATAAAAAGAAAAGGCACCAAAACCAAACAGTTTGTTTCCTTATTCATCATAATTTTTTGTGGCATGTGAGACAGTGGTAGCGCTACATTTACATTATCATCCATTCCTCCTTTGAGTCTATTTGTCCACACCAGAGGTCCTCTGATGGCATGAAATGAAAGAGTTCAGTAGGCCAGTGTGAAAACATACACACTCATGCAGGGGTTGAATTAACCCAGCAGGGTGTTAGCAAATGAGCAGCTTTCATGCTGCTTCCAGAAGCTGCTGCTGTCTCTCTTCATCTCCAGCCGTCCTTTCTTCTCCTAATTGGGAAAACGACACTGGTTCCTATGGGTCCTGGTTTCTGAATGAAGGGAATGCAACCAGGACTCTGAACCAGGTGTGTGTTGTAGCTTTAGTGTTTCCATAACTGAGCCGTGGCAGAAGCGTGACTCAAGGAGGGGTCGATTTATTAACCATTTATTTTCCCAGATGGTCCCCAGTTTCTTGTAATGCACCACTATGAAAGAGCCACAGCTTACGAGGAAGATCAACTCTGGGCATGGGAGAGGGAGAAGGAAACCTCCAGAGCTCATACACAAGATGGAAATCTAAACACTTCTCTGCAGTACTTTGGCTTGGGCAAAGAAACTTTTAAGGTTTGTGCAAAAAAAAAAAAAAAAAACAATTTGCTGACTCCTTCAAGAAAAAATTGGCCGAACCTCATGACTGCTATGCTTGTAAATAATTTATTGTCTGGAACATAATCATATCATGATTCTACAAAAAGATTTTTCCAGCTTGTGTGCTTGGGTAAAAAAAATTCCTTCAGTCCAACACAGAGGTGAACTTTGACCTCTACACAAAGAAAATCCTTCACACTGCTCTGCATGTTGCACGTTTGTACTCTGTAAACAGTTCATTTTAACAGCGCTAGGACCACATATGTATCTCAAGTGACACATAATCCTTTAAATCTGAGAATATTTATTGGCATTCTTCACGGCGTCAGCATATCAAAATAAAAGCATCTGTTTTGTTCCATTTAAGCTTTTTTAAACGTTCTGTCAAACGTTTTGTCTCTTCAGCTTTCTTTTTTTAGGCAATCTGCAGCAAGCAACAAACTCTGGCAGACAACAACACAAAGGCCCCTGCATTTCTTTGTGGCAGTACAGAGGACGTCAGTTCAATAAAACAAGATAAGAATGGTTTTCGAAAATGCAAAAATTTAAACCTCAACCCACAACAGACAATCCAAGCGACAAAGTCTGGCAGTAGCAACAATCCCATTGCAATTTTCTCCAGAAATTGTGCACTCTAGTCTTAAAAACTGGTTAAATCGGAGTCCTGGTTTTCGGCTTTTTGCTAAGGTGCAAAAATATTTTATTATTTAAATAAATACATGAATAATATAGAACAATTTAAAAGTGTAAAAACGTTATGATGTCTTACATTTGCATAATTAATAATCTCACAAACCAGCAAGCCTGCAAACGAAACCCTTCAGCACCACTCATTGAAAGATTTAATTGCGTGTATGTATGTATTTGATCCTGTGTGGGTTAGAGAAAATCCAAAATACATTCAAAATTGTGCATCCCATTCTTGTTTTTTTAAAGTCATTAAAGATGTCTGCTGTACAATCAAAGGATGAAAAAGAGGAGTTCAAAGAAATCATTAAAACGTCCGTGATGAGTGGATGTAAACTTCAGGTATTCACGGAGCAGTTTGCATGCTGTAAAGTGAAGCCAGAAAAAAAATCAAAGCATAGCAGAAGGTTAAAGGTGACAGGAGCAGTAATAAAGATTTAAGAACTAATCAGAATCTGATAATAAAACCAGAACTGTAATAGTTCAGATGATTACAAACACCAGAAATCTTTCCCCTACAGTAACACTTTTCTGTTCTTCTTGGCTCCAGAAACGCTGTCCTCATTGTTTTGTTAGGACAAGTGGTCACTGGAGGGTATTGGCTTCTCACCAGAACTTTCTTCCTTTATTTCCCTTAGACTGAAAAACACAAACTTTGAGGGGAAACATACTAAAGTGATTACACTCAGAGTCGAGGCCAAAATGTAGAAAATGCAGCCGAGAGTGATTCGGGCTCCCTCATTAGCCGTAACCTCCTGCTGATTACTGTTTTGTTTGTGTACCTGCGACTTGGATACCTGACTTATCCTTCTTATAATGATCACTGAATTCATCAGCTTTTTCCCGCAATCATTTTTGTGCTGGCCATTGATCAGCTTTCTTCAGCACGTGATCGGCCTTTTTTCTTTTTTCATCCCCGTTTACATTGAGGATCGAGGTTGCAATTTGTGTTCAGGTGTCTCCGATTTCTTCACTTTCACGCTCCAACACCCACTCTGATCACTCTCCGGACATCATTAAAGTGAATAAATTTCCTGATCTCCGGATCTAGTCCTTGAATTATTTCTCGTGTTCACATTGTGTGTGATTATTGCTCAGTGACACCAGATGCTGACCCAGAGCTATGTTACCCTTCTGTAGGTCTGAGAAGAATGTAGGCAATTTTTCACTCTTGAGATTCTTTAAGTTCACTTTAAATACAAAGACTTTCATAAAAACTCATGACGACAAATAGAACTGTCATCTCCACAGTTTAAAACACTGTCAGGCTGCATCTGTCCAGGCTTTAGCTTTCAAAGTGTTTCTGTTAAGCATTTTCTCTCACCGCACTGCAAGCCTTCGCTTGTTTGAAGCGGTTTCTTTGGTATCTGCAAAAGCTGCTGCTTGTTTCAAATTTATAGGTGCGCCTTGTTGGACTTGTTGCTGTGTGTGTATGTTGTTCATTAAGACATCAAAATGCTTTACAGTTCATTGCTCTTTTACACTGCCCGCTGGAGCCGGAGCTGTAATTCCAGTTAGTGAGGGATCAGATGGAGGTCACCGCTGGACTGTGGGGGGTTGTAGTGCACCACAAGTCCATCAGGCCTCTCCGGACTACATTACAGCTTTTATCCTCACTAATGGGATCTCTTGGTGGGGAATCCCAAGGGTGGTGGGGATTAAGATACCTGGCCATGTGGGGCACAGCAAATATGTTGCACATGCTCAGACTGCTGCTGCTGCTCCGGCTCTAACCTGAACATCTTCTAGATACACAAAACTGGAAGGGGATTTACCCGTTCACACCCAGATTGTTATGGATCTGTCGTATGCGCACTCGCTCTCTGTGCACACTTGCAGCATTTCTGCCTCTCCACACCTCTGACTCTGTGTGTAACTCACTGAGAGAGTATCAGATGATGGAGCACAGGGAGACACTGAATGTTAACTTTCTACCCTGTTTGACTTGAGTGACATTGTTGGATGTATGTTGGGGTTTCCCAGCAATCCAGACAGGGTGGAAGAAAGAGGACAGAGAGAGAAAAGCTTAACTTGGAGGACAAATAAAGAACTGAGGCGGAAAAAAGCTGTGAAGGAGGAGGCTGGCTGAGAAAATCAGCCTTTTTATCGAGATATTGCAACAGACCCTGAATTGTTCATTTCAGCTTGTCTCCGTCCTCTTTTGTGTATCTTAAACCTTCTTCAAACTCAGTCACTGCAGTCTGTATGAGTCACAACTTAACGCTCCATCTGTGGTTCACATGGCGTCTGGGTGACTCTTTAAAAGCAACAACACAGCTCAGTAATTCTCCACCACCTCCTCCTCCTTCAGCTTGTTTGTTTCCATGTTGTTCATCAAACTGTTTGATGAGGAGGTTGCGTGTAAGTGACAGCAGCCAGTTACAATAAAGCACATTCTGGCATGCAGCTCAAGGTGTTTTCACTCCTGATTTTGTTGTGCCTGTAACCATGCTGGGCTGCACAGATCATCAGACTCGCACCACCCTACAACAACAGCAGCAGCAGCAGCAGCAGCAGCACTCTGGTGCTGAGAGCAGCAACAAGGAAAGGTCAGGTGGAGTCCATTGTTACAGAGCTGTGTCTGATTTATGGGCAGCAGGTTCACACTGTTTGTGGTGCCCTGACTCACCCACTATTTCCATATTTATGTTTCACATACAGGAAGAGACAGATGAGCTATAGACAGGAAATAGTGTGCAGACTCTGCAGAATCCCATTCTTTGACTTTAATCATAACAACTTTAAAGCATGGCTGTAGCTCCTAGTTATTTTTATTATCAGTCAATCTGATGTGTTTGTACTTAATTTTTTCTTAAAGTGTATGGGGAATAAACAAGAGTCCTATGTGCCCTGTGGTGTTGCTCAGTTTTTCACAAAGAGGCACAAAGTGTGCCAAGAAAGTATCCCTCACACTATTACATCAGCTCAGAGCAGTCTGGCTATTCTCCTCTGACCTCTGACATCAACTAGACACTTTCACCCAGAGAGCTGCTGCTCACTGTAAACCCTAGAGATGGTTTTGTGGAGAAAATCCCAGTATAGCAGTAATCTGGCACCAACAATCATACCAAAGTCACTTAAATCACCTTTTCTCCCCATTCTGACGCTCAGTTTGAACTTCATTTAGACCATGTCTACGTGCCTAAATGCACTAAGTTGCTGCCATGTGATCAATTAAAGATTTTCACTAACGAGCAGTTGAAAAGGTGTACCTAATGAAGTGGCCATTGAGCATGATATGGATGCTGATGTTTCAGATAAAGTTGTTTTCATGTTTTACTGCTCTCTGTAGTTTTCTTTTTCTTTTGCATGCGGCATTGTGTAAAAAATAAATTAAATAAAATGAAGGACGTAATTCTCGTTATAACTATATATGCCATTACATCTGCAAGTTAGGCCTTAACCATGTTGTATTTACAAGGTAGAAAAGCTGGTTTGTGGTTTCAGAGTGGCTGATTTGTAGAACTAGAACAGGGGTGTCACACATTGTTGGTGTCACACTGTTCACTAGGATCACCCATAAACTGCTCCAGAGAAACTCCCGCTACGCTGTAAATGTAGCTGTGAAACAGGGTGCTAAAAATATCACGCAGTCTGCATAAAGTCTTTATGAGGTGCTTTAAATAAAATAATGACTGCACAGTTTTTTTTTAATGAAAGCATCAAGGGAACTAATGAGTGCACAGCTCAGGTTACATCCTTTGTGCTTTTTATGTGTCCACGGGGGCAGTGAGGGGTTGCTGTGGATGACTCGGCGGCTGAATGGAGTTGCTTTGGTTTTGCAGCAGAGTTGGTGAACCGTTGCTCTTTATGTTGACATTCATTCAACACGCTGCCAAGGCACAGACTCATGATTCAAAAACACCTTCTGGCTCCAGGGGCCCTGCATTAGAAAAGAGACTGACGACAACACAACTCTGTACCTAACACGGAGGGGAGCTTTGGAGAGACGTAATACGGCCTTTACATGACGAGTAACAAGAAATAAAATATATACACAGGTTAAATTAAAGGATGAACCCACAGGAGCTTTATTGAAAACACAAGTTGTTTATTTATTTGGACTCCATGTCATGACTTTGGCTGAAGATTAGTTTTTAACTGCACAGTGACGTCACCTTTTATCCACAAGCCCTGGAAGACATTTACACAATAGAGGATAATAATGGGAGGTTGAACCACTGGAGAGAGGCAAAAATATAATTTTCATCTCATATTAAGTTGCAGTTTCAGGTCGGGATTAAGGTTAAGCTTTTCAAACCTGCTTTCACAGGCTTTATGTCTGTTGCACAGCTTAGCAGTGGGATTAAATCAGAATCGGGGTCTTATTAAATGCAAATATATACATCTGTATATACGTGATGAATGCTTAATGCGCCTAAAATCTTTTGCCCTCAAACAAAGACTATAAAAAAGACTATAAAAAAAATGGACAGAACTTCTGGGTCAGAAAAGTGGAGCCAACAGGACCTGCAACCTTTCTAATGAACAGCAGGGGGGTGACTGAGATGAGCCTGTTTGACCCCACTTCTCCCTTAACTTATGGCCTCAGTAGTCACTTTACAGATGAGTTTGTTGTCTCAGTCACTAGTTTCAAATCCTGATGTAATCCTGATATTGATTTAGCTAATTATGGTGCTAATTATGGTCAAAATGTACACGCTTATGCTTATGGTGTGTCCATCTTGTGATTGTCAAGTTGATGCCATCTGAGTGTGTAGGGTTCCTTGGTTTCTCAGGGCCCTTTCACGTAGGTTGAGCTAGGCTTGGCAAACACCCCAAAATTGATGTCGAGCTGGCCAGCGGCGTTCTGCCTGTCCTATGCCATTGTGCATTTCTATTTGTCTTGTGAATGTGCGTCACATCGCGTGAGTGTTCCCGGGCCAACGCGCTTGCTCAACGCAGCAGGAAACCATTACTGTGCAGCACAAGCCGTCAGAGCCCTGCGCATGCCGCTTTCTGTGTGAAAGGGCCCTCAGTCAGATCCACTCAACACTCCTGCGTCCAAGATGGTGACTATCAAATAGCTCAGTCTGAAGATTCACAACGACAATGCAACCAGTGACTTCACGGTGATGACGTCCACGTTTTATGTCGTTTATGCACCCAAATCATGAACAAAATTAAAACCAGTTTGATTCCTTGGATCAACCTGAGATCAGAGTGTTATGTGACACCAGTTTCCACCTTATTTGATTAAGAACATTTAGGTCACATATTTGTTCTAGCACTGCACATCTATGCACCTTAAATAATTCTTGTGTCAAGTAACTGGACATGCTGAGACATCCGCCCATTTTATCTTAACGCTACATCCTCAGTGTTGAAAGGATGCTGCTGTTTTAGGACAACCTCAGGATGGGGTTCCAGGTCACACACCAAGTTTTGGTGTCAGTACACGCTGAGACATGACCTGACCTACTTCTTCATTTGTCAGACAAACTGATTTGAAAATCCAAAATTCACATCAGCGTTTGCGAGTCTCTGTAGGCTGTTAAAATTTATAATCCTTTGTCTGTTACTTTTTATAAAAATTACCGACTTAAAATAAAAACCAGCAGCAGGATCACACACTAGCATCATGATGTGAAGGTCTTCAGTTATGGCACAACTGTGGAGTGGTGTCTTTTCTTGTTCCTCTTTTATTAGTGCTTTAATACAAGTTACAGTACATGACACCATCATCAGCTGTCAGTATGCGTTAGTGCTCAGTATGGACGGATCATAAGACAATGGTCCCCCGGGCACAGCCAGACTCAGCCCACAGAGGAACAAAAAGCAATGCTGACAGGATTTGTGGTTGTTGTGTGGCTCCAACTGTGCATCCTGTCAATGATCTTTATGGTCATTTTTGGAAAACTTTTTGTCTCTCTGTTATTTTTGCGTGTTCTTGCTGCCATTTTGTCTTTTTGTGGTAATTCTGCCTGGTTTCTGTGTTTCATTTGTGTTGTTTTTCGTCACTTTCTACGAATTAAATTTCATTCAATTTCTGCCTCCTTGAGCCCAGGGCCTTTGCCAGGTAAAAAAAAACCCAGCTGAGTAATGTGTCAGTCTAGTGGATTAGACAGGCCTATTTATCATGCTTACAGTTTACATCTGCATCCTTGTCCATGTAGTTACTGTAATAATCAAGCTGTTTACAAATCGTGAACAGACACATACTGTAGACACATCAATAGAGACATAAAGACTGGTGTTCTGTAAATGTATACCATAGTGCATTTAAGTCCAAGTGTCAGGGGGAGCAGGTCTTGGCTGAGTAATAGTGTTACTAATCGGGATCTAGAGGGGGAGTTGAGCATGAGGACACACAGCTGCAGCACAGCCCTGTCTTTGCTGAGATCAGGCCTTGGCCACCTTAGCTGCCTCGTGTGTGTGTGTGTGTGTGTGTGTGTGTGTGTGTGTGTGCGCGTGTGCGTGTGTGTGTGTGTGCGTGTGTGTGTGTGTGTATCCGTCTGCTGTCACCCTTCCGGCAGCCTGCTCCGTGCCTTCAGACAGTTGGGCTGCCTTGCATGCTTTTTGTGAAAAACAGCAACAATTGGTGCGAGATGTCAGACGCGTTGGATCAGAGATGCATCCAAAGTGATTATCATGGGTTGTTATTTTTCACAGGATTGCACAACAGTCACTTACATAACAATTAGCAAGATAATTGTATCCAGGGCTGTGGCTTTTTGTAATTTCACTTTGAAACCACTCATTGTTTATAATGGGTCAGGAATAATAGAATAAAATAGAACAGGTAGAAGCATCTGCAGCGTTATCTGTTCATACTGGTTTTGGCGATACAGGACGTTCCTTCCAGCCGGCATTTTCTCCAAGTTTTCTTTGGCTTTGAATACATTGGATCCTATCACATTATTATAAACAGACATGGTTTTGGAAAAGCTTTTGTGAACAGCACAAATCAAAGGCCTCTGAGCCTTTTGTTCATCTGGCTGTGGGTGATCTTTAGATAAGTTTACAATTAAACAGTTGTCGTTGGAATGTTTTGCCATTGCACTGATGTCTCTTTGGAGCTGTAAATCTGTTGCACCTCCTGTCTGCTGGATTTATAGACCACAATCAGGCTCGGATTAAATGTTGGTCAAAACCAAAAAGCTCCAGCTGCGCACAGAGGAGAGATGTGCCCATGCTGGAATTCAATTATTAGCGCCATTGCTTCATGAATCTGTCTCCAGCTGAAAGGAGAACCAGCCGCCGGGACAAAACCCTGAACCAAAGCTTGGGGCTGATCGGCATAGAGAGTATTATTCTTAGGAAAATGAGCTCCGCAGCTTTCAGAGGTCTCTTACGAACACTTTGTTTCTATGTTTTATGCAGTGTTTAAAGGATTAAACTGTGGGTGTGGAGTTGCCTTGAGCACTTGGACAGTTCAGCTCAGTCTGCGGCTTCCCCATTCAAAGCTCACTGGGACAAGAAATGGACAGCCTTGTTATTCCCAGGCGAACAGGAAAAGACTCCAGTAAAAAATGCATGGCCAAACCTCAGTGAATTCCTGATGAAGGAAAGAATGCGGCAAAGGAAGCCACATTCTTATCCTCCTTAGACTGTTTCCAATGCTCTCTCTTTTGGCTCACTCAGCTCCTCATTCACTTGCACATCTATGGAGGAGTCATAACCATAAAAATCCCTCAGGGGGAGAGAGGTGTGCAGTGGAAAAATGCTTAATTTCACTGAAAGCAAGCCCAACACATGCACTGGTAATTTAGCCCTTGTTAGGAACTTTAATTTGCTCGGTGAAGACAATAGTGGTGTGTGTCTGGCTGTTGAATTTAGCCCAGTTTTGTTTTTCATTCACAAATTACTTTTTATTTTATCAAGGAAGTGATCCTGACAGCAGTGTACACGATTCCTGTCAGGATCACTTCCTTGATAAAATAAAAAGTAATTTGTGAATGAAAAACAAAACTGGGCTAAATTCAACAGCCAGACACACACCACTATTGTCTTCACCGAGCAAATTAAAGTTCCTAAC